>CM053028.1:61240793-61279320 GCA_028564925.1 Lithobates sylvaticus
AAATGCACAAGCTCTCCAGCAGAATGTATCAGTTTAAATAGATGAGACAAACTATTTACCACTGACAGGGGTAATTACAATGATCAGCTTTTATTTATTCATGCAAAATCTTTATCCCAAAAGGAAAAAAAAACTGCTGTAACAGATTATTAAGTGTGATCTGGAGTTTGGCTTCATTTTGTTATTGTATTAAAATCTGCTAATACATTTAACACCAATGGCGGCCGCACCATTAGGGGTGCACACTGGCCAAAATTTAAAGAGCAACTCCACTTTTGTTGAGAAAAATACAGACGCCTCTGGTTGATCAACGTAGATTGCAACGATTTTAACAAACGTTGTTGCAGAGTCCTACCTGTTTTTGCTCTGAACGAATAGCTTTTTGTTAGTACATGTCTTGTGCAAGACTGATTTTGAATGGGAGGGAATTCCTTGATCAGCTGATGTACTTGCAGGGCTCTAAAAAGGGGCCTGGCAGGGTTTGAATTCCTTTAACTGTGATTAACCCTTTAGGAGCATCTCACCAAAACTAAAATTCCTGTTGCAGGGGATGCCTAAAATCTGACTTTTATCTGAATGCAGACTTTTGGGAAAATCAGGGAGCCAATCACACAAGCAGGGAATGACATTTCTGGGGGCGTTCCGTACACCATCTGAATGCCTCCAGGTTGCCATACTGCATTGAATTTTACAGAAAATTATAGCGGCTGCCGATTGAAAAGTAAAGGTATTTTTTGATAATTATAAAACTACAATATGGCTTCTGTCGCAATTTTATATGCTATATATTTAAATTTTTTTGTTATTTAAATACTTAAGATTTTTTTTTTCTGACAAAAGTGAAGTCAGCATTTAAAAAATATCTATAGTCAAAACTTAAAATCATAAAAAATTTTAGTATGCTATTATTTGAACAGCAGCCCTGGTATAGGTGCACCAATATGTAAAGAGCACTGCCCACTCCCTTCTGTGTGACAACAGTATTTTGAGAGGCCGGGTTTGAATGAACATGCGCAGTAGAGAGAGAGTTTACAGTCTGTTAAAAGGCTCGGGCAAGATTTTTTTTTTCTCTCCCAATATACTAAAATAAACCTTTTGTATACTGTGAGCTGGATGTCATATGTGTTGGGACAAGGATCATTTAAAGTGTTCGTTAGCCTAAAAAAATTACAATAAATAGAGATCCTGGTCCGTTTAAGCAGATTAAACAGCAGAGTGCGTGTGCTGTGTAATATGCCTCTGAACCTGCCACTTTCCTGTATCCCCCTCTCTGCGCTGACCTCCATAATCAGGGCTGCTGAGCCCTGACCACAGTGGTCAGCGTACGCATGTCCCTCCCTTATCCACAGCTCTCCTCTCTCTCCCCCTCACCCCCTCCTCCCTGCCTGTCAGCTCTGTGTCTGTCTGCTTTCTTTTGAACCACCAAAAACCTGTAATACATCCATTGCCATTACACTACCCTTGAGCGCAGGAGAGTACCATTGTACTGTTCAGTCAGACCTATAACTCTACAATCAGCAAGTGAACCTAAACCGACTTTAGAATCTCCGCTACGACATCTACTGTATGTCCCCTATTCTGTGTATTTCACTGAGGGTGCAGATCAGGCTAGGAGTCCACCCTGACTCCTTGTAATCTGCAGAACAAGGAGAGAGAAATCAGCCACCATACAAGCCCAGCATGTAAGAAACCCACACCTAACAACTGTATTTTCATTTTTTCCATCTGATCATCCCCCACAGTTATTACCTTTTGTTTCCACTTGACCTTCCCTTCTAGATTGTAAGCTTTAACGAGCAGGGCCCTCTGATCCCTCCTGTATTGAATTGTATTGTAATTGTACTGTCTCCCCTGATGTTGTAAAGCGCTGCACAAACTGCTGGTGCTATATAAATCCTGTATAATAATAATAATAATAATAATAATAATAACAATAACTCCACCCAGGCCACCAGCTTCTCCTCACATGTTTCGTCCTACCCTCCCTATAAATTTACACGCAGCAAAGCTCACACTTCATGACGATTGGAGAGTTCTGGCTTTGACTAAGCATGGAGTATGCTGGACCTCAGCTTTCCACACAGAAAGCAAGGATCTTTCTCTGCAGAGCACAGGCTTTTCTACCTTTCTACAGAAAATCAGCTGCAGGACTTGGAAAACTTTTCGTTTTGATGCACTTTGTAATGTATTTACTTAATTTAAATGAACGATTCAGTTGGACCAAAAGAGTAAATAAGGCCCCTTTCACACTGGGGCGTTTTTCAGGCGGTACAGCGCTAAAAATAGCGCCTGTACAGCGCCTGAAAAAATCTGGCCCCATTCACTCCAGTGTGAAAGCCGGCGGGCTTTCACACTGGAGCGGTGCGCTAGCAGGACGGTCAAAAAAGTCCTGCTAGCAGCATCTTTGGAGCGGTATAGGAGCGGTGTATTCACCACTCCTATACCGCTCCTACCCATTGATTTCAATGGGACACCGCAGTAATACTGCGGCAATACCGCCGCAAATCGCCGCTACGGCGGCCCTTTGCGGGGGATTTTAACCCTTTTCCGGCTGCTAGCGGGGGTTAAAACCGCACCGATAGCGGCCGAATCTCGCGGCTAAAACTACGGTAAAGCAGCGTTAAATATAGCGCTGCTTTACCGTCGCCGCGGCTCCCGCCCCAGTGTGAAAGGGGCCTAAGAGAAGTTAAGTTATTGTTAAAGTGGAACTGTGCTGAAAAAGTAAATAATTGGGAGTAGGTGGGCTCTTTATTGCATATGCTGCATCTCCGCGCACACTCTTGTCATACACCAGGCACAGAATAAATGAGCTTAAGCGGGACGAACGGCATTCCGGTCCGTTAAGAAGGTCGAAGATTCTGAACCCAGAAGCCTAGGCTAATATGTCAGTGCAGGGCAAGGGAGTATAGTTCCACTTTAGGCCTCATTCTCACGAGGCGGATCCGCTTCCACAGAGTCCACCAGCTCAGTGGGAGATCTCTCCGTTGATCTCCGCTGAGCCGGCGGATGACAGGTACCTCTCTGCTCACTGAGCAGGGAGGGGCTTGTTGAGCGCCGCTGGTTTCTATGGAGAAATTGGATGAAAACGGATAGCATGTCCGTTTTCATCCGTTTTCACCCGATCCGCCAGCGACGAATCCGAACGTAGGGCCACCAGTCTGCTTTTGGTTGATCAGACCAGGTCGGATGTCAGCGGACATGTCACCGCTGACATCCGTCGCTCCATAGACTAGCATGGAGCGCCCGTTCAGGTCCGCCGTCAAAACTGAAAGGCGGAACTGAACGGTCTGACAGTGTGAAAGTGGCCTTAAAGAGGAGCTCCAGGCTTCTTCAGAAAAAAAAATAATATTGGGACACTTAGCTGTCCACAATTCCAGCGGTGTCTTCACCCGAGCGGATTTTTCAATCAGCTCCTGCCGCTGCCATCTTGGCCAAGGGATACCAGCAGTGAAGTCTTGCTTAGGCCCCTTTCACACTTATACGACTTGTCCCACGATTTGGAACTGCAAAGTAGCATGACAAGTCGTTCCCCATGATTTCCAATGACAGCCATTCATATTAGTACGACTTCAAGTCGTTCCGACTTCAAAGTAGTCCCTGCACTACTTTGGTCCGATTTTGATGCCACTTACACAGGCATTCCTTGAAATCGCAGCAAAAATCGCAGCCGCGAATCGCGGCAACTTTGAAGTGCCACAAGTGTGAAAGGGGCCTTACTGCGCATGCTCAAAGAGCGCTGCACTTTGTAAATGGCCTGGTGGCGGGGGAAGGAACTTCCGGCTGAGTTTGCCCGCTCCCCTCCCCAAAAGGTGCCAAATGTGGCAACAGGGGGCGGGGGGAAAGAGCCAAAACAAGTGGAGCTTCCCCTTTTGGGTGGAGCTCGGCTTTAAGGGTCTATATACACTCGAAACAGAATAGAAGATGAACGTTGTATAATCACCTACATGGTTTTTCTTTCTCTACTCTCCTGCAACAATCCAAATGTCGGTTGTTATCGTACGAGAAACAGAAACCACACTTTTAAGCCTGGCATCAAGACAATTATCTAGAATGTTCTATAAACAAGCCATGTGTTTTTATTGTTCTGCATCTCTATCATCCCTCGGTAGCCGGTAACTGGTAAGACAGGGATTGCCGTAAAACCATCCCTAAGTACATAAAGGCTTCTAATCGTTAGGCGTTTTATTACCAGCCGCACATAGGGATCGGCAAATTGCCTTGTTTCAGATTTATTATGTATTACTCCAGAAATTCTATAAAGATCAGAAGAACTGATTACTATGTTGACCTTTGCATTAACTCATCTGAATTTAAATTCAAGTGTTTGATTTGGAGGAATCAGTTCATTTATCATAGGGCTGACATGGGAGGGCGAGGATTGCGCCGTCCTGATTGGGACTATTGAGGCCGAATTTATTTATCGAACGCCGGCGTAGGACAACGGGAGCAAAACTTTGACACGCCATTGTGCTGTGCTAAGGGGCTGCGTGACACGTTTACGCATTTAGAAACACGCTGCCTGCTCCAGGGTGTTAAATGGCTTCGTAATTCATAAACTAACACACTAGCTTTTTTTTTTTTTTTTCACTTTTAAATACAAATGGCTTCGGAATCAATAGGGCAGACTTGAGTAATTCATCTCGCCTCCCGCTGTCTATTACCACAACTTTCAGTTTTCTGCTTTTATTGTTATGAGAATTGCCATAAATCAACGTTTTTAATGTAACACTTTAAGTGTCAGAAAACTGCAGGAGGGTCAGCATATTCTTTATCTGTTTATACAGGGAAAACACGTTTGATTACATTGTCTTACCGCACATTACCGCCGCCTTGTCTTCTATTAAAGCGGAACGTTCGTTCGCATTTCATGGATGGAAATATTGTAACGACAATCTAAACTTAAATCAGTAAAATCTTAAGGTTTATTGTGCTAATATCACGTCAAATGGTTTTCAATCATTTCAATAAACAAACAAAAATTCCCAGCTCATATACCAGCCTGCCTGAAACAAACCGAATTGTTCAGGTCTAAACCAAGGGCTCTTAATCTATCCATTATCATACGCACTATATTACCAAAAGTATTGGGACACCTGCCTTTACACACACATGAACTTTGATGGCATCCCAGTCTTAGGGCTCTTTCACACGGACGGACCGTATGTCCGTTTTTCATCCTTCCGTTTTCGGATGAAAAACGGACATACATGTATCCCTATGGGATAGCGGGTGTCAGCGGATGAGCATCCGCTGACACCCGCTCTCGTCCGTGTCCGCTATGCTCCGTTTCTGCAGACGGAGGAAAACCCAATTTTTTCATCCGTCTGCAGAGCGGATCGGGTGACGACAGACGCTACGGTCCGTCGTCACCCGATCTCCCATAGGGGAGAGCGGCGCTCTGACAGGTCCGTCCCTGCACGGACCTGTCATCTTCCTGCTCAGCGGAGATCGCTCCGGCGATCCCCGTTGAGCAAGCGGCTATCCACGGGGCGGATCAGCACTGATCCGCCCCGTGTGAAAGAGCCCTCAGTCCGTAGGGTTCAATACTGAGTTGGCCCACCCTTTGCAGCTATAAAAGCTTCAACTCTTCTGGGAAGACGATCCACAAGGTTTAGTAGTGTGTCTATGGGAATGTTTGACCAGTCTTAGTCCGTAGGGTTCAATTTCGGGTTGGCCCACCCTTTGCAGCTATAACAACTTCAACTCCTCTGGGAAGGCTGTCCACAAGGTTTAGGAGTGTGTCTATGGGAATGTTTGACCTGGCTCGCAGTCTCTGCTCTAAGTCATCCCAAAGGTGTTCTATCGGGTTGAGGTCAGGACTCTGTGCAGGCCAGTCAAATTCCTCCACTCCAAACTCGCTCATCTATGTCTTTTTGGACCTCTGGGGACACGCCTTCTGACCTTTGGAGCAGGTCCCTATTCCAATCCCTGAGTCTTAACCTTGTTCTTCAAGGGAAAACCCTAACCCTAACCCTTTGTGCACTGGTCCAAATCATTTGGTGGAGGGGGGGTTATTTTCAGGGGTTGGGCTTGGCCCCTTTAGTTCCAGTGAACTTTGTGGAAACAGTTTGGGGATGGTCCCTTCCTGTTCCAACATGACTGCGCACCAGTGCACAAAGCAAGGTCCATAAATTTGAAATCCCTGTGGCTTAATCTCCTATCTGTACCTCTCAGTGTGTATGGTAGGAGGCATTCTAATTGGTCAGCACTGTCACATGGACGGCACTGACCAATCAGAATCCGCCTAGCCCGTCCTGTCAGTGCTGGAGGAGAGGAGAGAAAGCCAGGTGGATTTCAAATCCTCAGACCGGTAAAGCGACACCCCAGTGCCTGACAGCAGGGGATTGTGGGATGGGGACGGGGTCCAGTGTAAGTTCACCTTACAGATTTTCGGGAAAGATGAACTTACCCTTTAAGGCCAAGTTGACCTTTGTGAGAAAAATAATACAAGCACATATTTTTTAAGGAAAAAAAAAAAAATGTGCATTTATTTTTATTTTTTTACAGGAGCCTGCAGAGCACTGTGCCTATGATCAATGTATCACAGGTGCAATGCCAGGCTCCTGCACACACTTCCTGCAGCTTTGTTGCCCGTACCTCTGTATGGGCTTTCAGTTACAGGGCAGTTTGAATAGACTACGCTCATGTTCGCAGTCCACTCAGTACTTGACATCACTCCCGCGCATGCGCATGGGAGCCGCCGTTAACGGCACAGGGCTCGAAAAGAATGGGATGGGTGGCCATTCCTTCAGAGTCCATGCGCCAGTGATGTCACTGGCTGAATGTAATGTAAATATGTCCTAAACAGTGTACGTTTAGGAAATATTTACATTAACTATAGGTAAGTCTTATTATAGGCTTACCTATAGGTAAAAGGCAGTAAAATAAATTTACCTCTTTAACCACTACAATACAGGGCACTTTCGCCCCCTTCCTTCCCAGCCCAATTTTCAGCGCTCTCGCACTTTCAATGACAATTACGCGACCATGCAATGCTGTACCCAAATGAAATTTTTATCATTTTGTTCGCACAAATAGAGCTTTAGTTTGGTGGTATTTATTCACGACTCCGTTTTTAATTTTCTGTGATATAAGCGAAAAAATAGTGGAAATTTTGAAAAAAAACTATATTTTCTCCTTTCTTTTTTTAAAAGAAATCCAATAAAATCAAATTTTGTCGTAAACTTAAGCCAAAATGTATTCTGCTACATGTTTTTGGTAAAAAAAATTCCGTTAAGTGTATAATAATTGGTTCGTGTGATCACGGACATGTGTACGCAAATGATCATGTACAGATGTGTGCAGGTGATCACGGACATATGTGTGCAGATAATCATTGGCACATGTGATTTTACTGGGACAAATGTGGGGGACATGTGTTTTTATTATTTGGGGACATGTGTGTTTTGGGGACATGTATGTTTACTGTGTTGGTGACACTACACTGGTGATCGGTGAGTAAAAAGCTGTAAAAAAATAGCTAATACTCACTGATCACCAGCCGGCTGCAGCGATCCGCTCTCCTCAGCGACGACTTCCGTGTGAGGAGAGGAGAGCCGATTGCCTAGCAACCGGCTGTTTGCTTACATCACATGATGGCTGTGATTGGACACGGCCATCATGTGATCAGGAGGGACAATCACAGAGCCCTCCTGCCGATCCGAGATGCTCTGTGTCCAGGTGATGCGCTCGCGATCCCCCTACTTCTGATAGGACGTTCAGGAACGGCCTATCAGAAGTAGACGGCTCCCACCCGGACGTATATATACAGGGTGGGAAGTAGTTAAAGTGTATCTAAACCCACAACCAAAATTGTAATTGAATACAGATTACTAGAGCTTGGTGTGGTGGCTGCATGTGATTTCTTTTTTCAAGCTTATTTTGCATTATTTTCACATGGTAATCCTTCAAATAACACACTTTCTGCCCCTGGGTGGCTACGTCATCCCTCCACTGTATCCAACGGGCCACTTCTGTTGTGATGTCACAGCAAAAGCCAATCAGCGGGTGCCAGCGAATGGATGTCCGCCTGCACCCGCCAATCCTTCAGAAAACGCAAAGAACGGAGCTCTGCCTGTTTAAACAAAGCAAATCTTCGTTCTGACGGGGGGGGGGGGGGGAGGGATGGATTTCCATCCCATCCCTTAGTAAAAGCATCTCACATAGTACACATATACACTGGCTAGGCACACATTTAACTCTTTGATCGCCCCTGATGTTTCAACATCTTCCGAGCCAGTGTCATTAGTACAGTGACAGTGCATATTTTTTATACAAATCAATCACTGTATTAGTGTCACTGGTTCCCACAAAGTGTCAAAAAAGCGTCAGAATGTCTGAGGTCTCCAAACTTTTCAAACAACGGGCCAGTTTAATCTCCTTTAGACTTTAGGGGAGGGATAAGCAGTATACCATCATTGTTATCAGTGGAAGAAATTGTCCCCCAATGTTGGTGTCAATGGAAGAAATAGTGCCCAACTGTTGTTGTCAGTAAGAGGAATAGTGCCCCATCATTGATATTAGTGGGAGGAATAATGCCCCATCAATGATGTCAGTGGGAGGAATAGTGCCCCAAGGGCCAGATAAAGGCTGGCAAAGGGCTGCATCCAGCTCTCAGGCTGCAGCTTGGAGGCTGCAAAAGAGCTGGCAGAGGAGAAACAGCAGCACACTGATCTTCCCAGTGAATAGCTGTGCCCAGCACAGCAAGAGAATTGACCTCGGCTATAAGTGATCACATACTCTGTTCTTAGCTGCAAAAGGGGGAAAAAAAGTATTCATAATCAGGGTGGATTTGATATAAAATCACTAGTAAAAAGCCTGGATTTAAATGAACTTGATTTAAATCATCATTTTTAAAGAGAAACGGTCATCTCTGTCCCGCACCGGCTACTCCTCTGACCCGCTGTTGACTCACCGACAGCCTCATTCACTTTAATGGGACGGCTGGTGATGCGGCAGTGACCCAACAAGGTGAGTGGATGCCCGCTAACAGGCGCTGCCATGATGGCTCTGAAATGACAGGTGCTCTTTAAATGTAAGGACTTATTCTTGCTGGTAGTTAGAATCTTTAAAGATTTGCAACCAAAATTAAGGTTTCCTATTTAGAGTAATAAGCTGTCAGATTAATAAAACAGCGATATCGGAACCGATCCAATCATACAGTTTGTAGTGTACATAGATTTGAAAAACAATGGGATAAAGGAATATTACTGAACTTTGTTTTATCTCAGGGTCACTGTGACATTGTGTGAATGTATCAATGCAGTGCATTGAATGAAGAGGGTATGTGGCGCTAACCCTTATGTAAATCAATAAATAATCTAAAAATAATCTAAAATGACCAGTTTGCAAAGCTCAGAGTATCCGAAAGATGAGTGACCTTTCACATAAATAGATATATAAAAAAACATAAAATAATGAACTAAATAGATAAAATTCCTTAATAGCAATACACATAAAATATTGAATAAATATAAGACGTGTGTAAAAAATGAAAAAATATTCAATAAAAGTGATGGTGCTAAAATAACCGTGCTGAAAATAAATATATGTGCTGGGGTAAAAATGATGATGGAGTTGGGTTAAAAATAGTGAACACGAAATCTTCTAGCAATAAAAGGTGCACAGTGCAACGTGCAAAATATGTGAATAAAGAACCAATAGAGAACTGATAAATTGGTTCTGAAAGTGCAAGGGAATTGCAAGGAAATTGCAACGGAAATTAATGATTGAATGTGCAGAAATATCCAAAATAATGACAAAGTGACCATACAGATGAAAAGAGTGTGTCACTGTAGGTATGGTATAAATCAGATGATACCAAAACAATAATATCGCTGAAAAAAATTATTAAAAAATAAAAGTAAAATTTGGTGCACTACAAGTCCCAGCTTGTAAAGAAAAAAATGGCGGAAAATAAACGATAAAGTCCACAATCTGGAACAATGAAGAGCATAAGGCTCTGGAATAAGTGAAGGTGAGTAGAAATATTCAGGAATCTTTGTGTTGATCACAGTGATGATCCGTGCAGGTAGTGCTCTGTACTGACTTCAGGGGTGCACCCTACTAGTTCCCCCAGCCTCTCACCTCTATTTGCGGCCCCTACAGGCCTAGGGGAGCAGATAGCCTCTAAAGTGGCAAGCCTTGTCACTTTCCGGGTCCTCTTTCTTATGGGCTCCTATAGGGTTCTATGGACTCCTACGGACTCCTACGGACTCCTACGGACTCCTACGGACTCCTACGGACTCCTACGGACTCCTACTCCGATCCAAAAAGGCACTCCAGGGGTAAGGGGTCACTCACGGGTTAGATCAGCATGTAGGGGTTAAAGGTACAAAGAAGCGCTCCAATGTGTAGTAAAAAACAGGTTTATTGAAACAAAAATAATATCCACTCACATTTAAAGTTTTCTTGCATCAGCATAGATGAACTTCCGGTCGCGGCCGCAAACCGGAAGTAGAGCGATTGGCACCCGACTTCCTTCCTCCCTCACTAGTATCGTCACTAGCACACGTGACTTTGTCAAATTTCTACTCACCTTCACTTATTCCAGAGCCTTATGCTCTTCATTGTTCCAGATTGTGGACTTTATCGTTTATTTTCCGCCATTTTTTTCTTTACAAGCTGGGACTTTTAGTGCACCAAATTTTACTTTTATTTTTTAATAATTTTTTTCAGCGATATTATTGTTTTGGTATCATCTGATTACACCATACCTACAGTGACACACTCTTTTCATCTGTATGGTCACTTTGTCATTATTTTGGATATTTCTGCACATTCAATCATTAATTTTCCTTGCAATTCCCTTGCACTTTCAGAACCAATTTATCGGTTCTCTATTGGTTCTTTATTCACATATTTTGCACGTTGCACTGTGCACCTTTTATTGCTAGAAGATTTCGTGTTCACTATTTTTAACCCAACTCCATCATCATTTTTACCCCAGCACATATATTTATTTTCAGCACGGTTATTTTAGCACCATCACTTTTATTGAATATTTTTTCATTTTTTACACACGTCTTATATTTATTCAATATTTTATGTGTATTGCTATTAAGGAATTTTATCTATTTAGTTCATTATTTTATGTTTTTATATATCTATTTATGTGAAAGGTCACTCATCTTTCGGATACTCTGAGCTTTGCAAACTGGTCATTTTAGATTATTTTTAGATTATTTATTGATTTACATAAGGGTTAGCGCCACATACCCTCTTCATTCAATTTTACCTTTACAAGTGTGAGATCACTTATATGTTGGCTGCTTTCCTTTTCCATTTTTCTCCTTATTTGATTTAATAGTTTTTGGTTGAGCGCACTGGTTACCCCTATTATCTAGATCAATGCAGTGCATGTTATCTCAGCTTGCAGAGCTTGGATTTATTGAAGGAGTTGACAAAAAAATTAAATACTGCAGCCTCATTTTATATATATACAGGGGGTCCCCGAGTTACGTACTCGTTAGGGACTGCCCGCCTGTACGGAAGTCGGAAATGTTCGTAAGTCGGCCGCGCATGCGCAGACCGACAAATACGGAGATTTCCGGACATTTCTGATGTTCCGTCTAATGCCGGCAAATTACGGACATTTCCGGCATTTTCCGAGGCTCCGTATGGCCGCGCCTGCGCAGAACGGCCGAAAGACGGCGAAAAACACCGAAAAATGGCGGAGGGTCCCCGCAGCGCCCCGTTCGTAAGTAGGGGTTGTTCGTAGGTCGGGCGTTCGTAAGTCGGGGACCCCCTGTGTATATACATCTCTCTATATCATATATCTATATCTATATCATATATCATATATCTATATATAGTAGGGGGGGGGGGGGGGAGAGAGGAAGTTGTGGGAGAGAAAAAAAAATATTATATTTTTTTTGTCTTTTTTGTTTTATGGGGTGTATAATAGCTGTATCTGGAAAGTGTATCTGAAATGTGTATTCTGTATGTTTGTAAATAAAATAAAGAAGAAGATTACTGAATAAAAAAAAAAAATAATAAAAAAAAAAAAAAATAATAATAATAATAATAATAATAATAATAATATAATAATAATAATAATAATAATAATAATAATAATAATAATAATATTAATATATATATATTATATATATATATATATATATATAATATTATATTAATTATATTTATAATATATTATATACACACACATACATAAATACATACACACACACACACATAAATACATACATACATACACACACACACACACACACACACACACACACACATAAATACATACATACATACATACATACATACACACACACACACACACACACACACACACACACATAAATACATACATACACACACACACACACACACACACACACACATAAATACATACATACACACACACACACACAGCCTCATGCTACATAACTAAGCTCCATTTCATGCTGTATAAACTAAATTATTAATGTATCTCAAATAGAAAACTATCTTTAGATCTTAGATTTTTACTCCAAAAGCATTTTATTAAAATAAGTTTGATAAAAATCAAAAAAATCTGATTTAAATAAAAAAATCATTGATTTTTATGCACCCTGTTCATAATGTTTTTTTATATATTCACCAATGCTTTGCCTTTTATTTCTATTTTATTCTGAATGGGTTGGTTTACAAGGTGAGGGTTCACATATACTTCAACTTTAGATGCAAATACAGTATATTTATTATTCGTGTGAAACCCTTTCCATTTGTAAGTGTATGAAAAGTGTCTGGAATAACACACGCAGTCAAAGTCATCAGTGCCAGAAATGTGCCATCTGAAATTTCCGGAGAAGAAACCCCTTTGCCAAAAACAAGCGTTCCGATTTTCATCAGACATGCGAGGTCCCTTGCCGCAATATAGCAAAGGCCCATTATAGCATTGTCCCGTAGCCTTTGGTGGAAATGACGTGCGCTGTGCTACGGAAGGGTTAAAATATTGAAGTACAGGTTTAAACCTTAGTTGTTTTAAGCACCAACACTGAACAACTGTGTAAAGCCATATTGTCCCCCAGCAGGAAGCAATCAGATACCTGACTAGAATGATAGACAGCTGTGGTCCACTGAACAGGAAAAAAATCCCATTTACTCCCCGCCAGATGGGACCTACTGGATGCTTCAGCACAAACATCTCATCTTTCTTTGGACCTTCTTGTCCAGTTGCAGCTAGCCCCGGCTGATAATGATGGATATCAAGTCTACTATAAAGTGGGTGACAACGGCTGCCTTGTTATAGCTGCCAGTCTTCGGCACTTGTCATTATTACGGATGGAAGATTTATACCGGTTTGGGCTTGTGTATGGAGTCCGGCTATTTGCAATTCATCATCTGCCGTGCGAGGCGTGATGTACTGACCATGGATGTAATTGCCAGCTCCACCTGCTTTTGGAAATTAAAAGATCAACGAGTAGGGCACAGCCTGGTGCTCGGAGCTTCTGTGCCCACTGGAGCTTGCACGAGGGGCTCAGGAATACAATACACAGCTCATCAAACACACCGGCTCTTATTTATCAAAGTGTCTGAAACCAAAACTGTCTGTATTGGCCCAAAGCAACCGTTTACAATGTATACTGTATCGAAAGATAACATTGGGAATATGAAGGTTTAAAGGGGTTTTAAACCTCTGAAATGAAAAATGGACAAAGCATATGCTTCTATAGTGTGTACTTGCCTCATTCCAAAGCACATAGTGTGATTTCTGGCTCCTCTCTACACCCTCCGCTATCTGCATGAGTCACTTCCTGCCTACACCAGGGAATCCCAGGGATGATCCTGCCTGCCACCCCTTCCCAAGCACACAGCATGTGATGGACAGCCTCAGCTGTGCATGTTTCCCTATAAGACTGTGTGGAGGGGTGTCCTTTTCCTCCACTCAGGTCTCAGATTACACTGAGCTCTTTCCTCAGTGCTGTGCAATGTGTGACATCAGATCCCCACCCCTTGCCTCCAAGAGCTAAAAAATGCTGTCTAAATTCTTTACTTTCAGGGCTGTAGGGGAAAGACGGCTGCAGATTAACAGGCACAACTTATGTAGGAGGATTAGTTTCACCCCTGTGTCTCACCTGAGGCCAGTCACTTCACTGGGTATATGTAAGAGTTTATACCACTTCAAAAAAGGGAAAAAGTTGACGTTTTAGGTGCGCTCTAGGGAATTCAACAGACCTAGGTTTCCATCACATCGCTATGGCCTAACCCATTCTGTCCCGATAACCAAATTACAACATTGTATTGGCAGCTGAGGCTTGATTACTGAAAATTGGAAGGGCAAGGGGGGGGGGGGGACGTAAAAAAAAAAGAAGCTGAAGACCATTTATTGAGTATGTCTGGGTTTGAAAGACGCAAAACGATTGGTCGAGAGCTGCAGGAACTTTCCCAAATGCCACGCCAAGCCAATATTTAGAGAAATATATTTGTCTGGGGGCTCTTTCTACATAATCTATTCACTTTAAATCTAGAACTCACACCTAAAATGCACTAAGGCCCTTGTGGGTGTGTTTTTTTTAGATTCAGATAGCTTGATGGGTGTAATGCTGAGTACACACGACCACTCTTTGCGTCGGAATGAACTCCGACGGACTTTGACGGAGTTCCGACGGAGTGCCGCTGAAACGGACTTGCCTATACATGATCACACCAAAGTCTAATCGTTTAGAACGCGATGACGCAAGATGGGACTAGAAAAAGGAAGTTCAATAGCCAGTAGCCAATAGCTGCCCTTACGTCGTTGGCCCGTCGGACCTGCATACAGATGAGCGGTTTTCTCGTTAGGAACTGGTTCCGGCGGAAAGATTTGAAACATGTTCTATTTCTAGGTCTGTCAGAATTTTTGAAATAAAAAAAGTCAGATGAAGCCCACATACGATCAGAATGTCCGACGGAATGATTGTGTCGGACCTTTTTGCCGGAAAGTCCGGTCGTGTGTAGGCGGCATTAGGCAAATTAGAAACACTCTTGCTCCCCCACACTGCAAGGGTTACATTCACCTTGATCTAGAGCAGTGGTTTCCAAACTGTGTGGCCCTTTGCTTGTCTTTATCCGGCCCACGAGTCACTTTTTCTTCCACTGATATGAGGAACTATTACCCCCCACTGTCAACAAGGTTGAGGCACCATTCCTTTCACTGACACCAATAGTGGGGCATAATTTCTCCCACTGACACCTACAATGGGGCAAGGTTTCTTCCACTGACACCAATGATAGGGCACTATGGCTGGTGGCATTATCCCTCCTACTAACCACATGCGTTTTGTAATTTGTTTTACTTCTACTGACCACCAAGCCTGAGCACTTATTTACTCCCACTGATGCTGGGGCATTTTCTACTCCCACGGGCCACGGCCCACCCCCCCCCCCCCCCCCCCCCCCCCCTTAAAGTCTGAAGGGCAGTAAACTGCTTAAACTTTTTTTTTTAGCTTTGGATAGAAGGAATTTGTCTGTGTCCCCAGTATAGAGATTCACCTTCTACATTTGTCCTGTTGACCATCATCACCGAAGGTGAAAGTGAAAGAAAATCCCAAATTTTTGGTTGCCACCAGAAACAGTAACTCTTCCAATGGTGACAATGGTTCTGGTGACTTCACTTTGGAAGGATTTCCTATCATTTCCTGTTTTGGCTTTGGGACAGGAAGTGACGGGAATCTCCCCAATGGGACACAGAGGACAAAAAATTACAGGAGTTATAATCTTACTGTATCCAAAATTTTAAAAGTAGTTTTGCCTCAAGCTGGACTTTCAAAAGCAGTTTTATTTACCCAATTCCTTGCTCCTCTGGCTCCTGGTGCTCTCCTCTTCTTTCCAAGCAAAGATTGTCACCAGCACACCAAGGATCTCCAAAGTGGGTCCAAAGTTTTAATCAGCGATCACATCATTACAGTAGATTGCAATGCTTCGGAGCCTCGCAGGACCCCTTTATCAGGCGTGTAACGAAGGCTCCTGTGAGGCTCCGAAACATTGCAAACTGCTGAAAGCTGATTAAAAACTTTGGACCCACTCTGCAGATCCTTGACGTGCTGGCGACATTCTTCTCTTTGACTTAAAGCGGTTCCAGCTGTCAGTCACTACAGCACCCACTTTGATGCACAGTCATCTCTACAGGAATGGGGTCTGCATGCATGTCCCTGAGATCACACTGTCTGTGTTTGGGGTCATATACTCACACCGACATGGATGTCAGATTGGAAACAGCAGCTATTCCTGTGCAGCAGAACACCTGTGCATCCCTGTGCGGGTAAACATGGTCCTCCATGGGCGTACACTTTAGTATGCCACATGTGAACGATGCTTTAGTAGCAATTCAGCAGGAATTTTGTAAGTTATGTTGTGTTTATGTGCACTATTAATGATTTTATGTATTTTTTTGTAAAACAATAATATGATGAAGATTTGCGCTTTTGTTTTTATTCTACAGGTCATGTGCTTTAAGAAAATGTCTAGTTTGAGGGGTCTTTTCAAATTCTGAAAGCTGAATGTGAAAAATGGTAACCTCCGGATTTTTTGAGCAAATTGTTTTTATTTAAAGTTTTGCGTACCTTCAGTTTGCACCTTTTCACAAAAAGGTGCAATTTAAAAAATGTACAAATATTTGTTATTTATTAACTCAATAGGAATTTAGCAGGTATTTTTGTACATTTTGCCATGTATGAATACACTATTAATGATTTTAGTGTACCGTATTTGCCGGCGTATAAGACGACCCCCTATTTTTCCAGTGAAAACTTAGGTTTGGGGCTATACTCGCCATATAAGACTACCCCCCTTCTGAGGCAACACCATTTACAAAAAAACATCAGAAAAAGGAAACTGGTGAACTACAAGTCTCAGAGATCCCACAATTGGTAGGCGGCAGCAATGAATCCTCTCCTCCAAAGCACCATAAATCATACCTGTATTTTAGGGGAGATCTGGAGCTGGATGTGCAGTACAGGATGCTTTGTTAATATGTAGAGCACCAAGTACACACAGTATGTGATGCTGTGTTAGTACAGTAGCGCCAGGTACACTTCAGAATACAGTGTGCACCACTGAGCCAATCACGGCAGGCATTGTATTTTACTAATCTGTTGATGGATACAAAGCCTGCTCGGATTGGCAGAGGCTGTGACATCAGCCCGCGCCACTCTGACTCATGTAGCCTGCTCGGATTGGCAGAGGTTGTTACCCAATCCGAGCAGGCTTAGCAGGCTCTGTATTCATCAGAGTGCATCGACCGCCGGGATTGGCTGAGCGGCGCATACTGTATACATATTACAATTTTACAGAGCGCCCGGCGGACTGATATCCATCTGGCGGCTTCTTCACCCGGCGTATAAGACGACCCCTGCTTTTTGGTAGTCTTATACGCCAGAAAATACAGTATATTTAGCAAAAATATTGTTTTGATAAACATATGCACAAATACCGCAGGGCCTAAAAAATCAGTGGCCCCTTCTTTTTTTTCCAGAGGTCATATGCTTTCAGAAAATTTATGGTTGGGGGGGGGGGGGGGGGTGTCTTTTACAAGCTCTGAAGGCTGTAAATAAAAAAATGAAAACCTCCAGATTTTTAGAGAAATTGTTGGGTACGTTTCGATTTTCACCAGTTTGTAAAAAGGTACAATTTAAAATTTACAAATATTTGTTATTTATTAACTCACAGGATAAGCTTTTATATTTAGCAGGAATTTAGCAAAATTTAGTGTTTATCTGCCAATAATGGTTTTAGTGTATTTTTAATGACAATATTGTTTTGATAAACATTTGCGCAAATACCGCAGGGTCTAAGAAATCAGTAGCACCTTCTTTTTATTCTAGAGGTCATATGCTTTCAGAAAATATATGGTTTTGGAGGTCTTTCACAAATTCTGGAAGCTGTAAGGCTGGCTTCACACTGGGGCGGTGCGGGGCGGCGACGGTAAAGCAGCGCTATATTTAGCGCTGCTTTACCATCGTTTTACCCGCGGTATGCGGCCGCTAGCGGGGTGGTTTTAACCCCCGCTAGCGGCCGCAAAAGGGTTAAAAAACCTCCGCAAAGCGCCGCTGCAGCGGCGGTTTGCGGGCGGTATCCCCGCGGTTTCCCATTGATTTCAATGGGAAGGAGCGGTATAGGAGCGGTGAACACACCGCTCCTTCACCGCTCCAAAGATGCTGCTAGCAGGACTTTTGTTGCGGTCCTGCTAGCGCACCGCTCCAGTGTGAAAGCCCGCCGGCTTTCACACTGGAGTGAATGGGGCCGGTTTTTTCAGGCGGTATACAGGCGCTATTTTTAGCGCCGTACCGCCTGAAAACCGCCCCAGTGTGAAAGGGGCCTAAGAGAAAAATGAAAACCTTCCGATTTTTTGAGAAATTTGGATATTTTTGCATCTGTTCAATTTTCACCATTTTGCAAAAAGGCACAATTTACAAATATTTGTTATTTATTAAGTCAATACATATTAACCTTTCATACATTTAGGCTTCATGTACACGGGACCTTTTTACAACCTCTCCTGAACGATTTAACTTGACAGATAAAGTAACAGACGTTTAAAACATCAGTTTTGCCGCGTTTACATGCCACTTTGCGATTAGAAGCGTTAAAGAAAAAAAGCCTGTAAATGAAACGCGGCTAAAAACACGAGTTACCACGTTTACAAGCTATTACAGGCATTTGGCATTTCAAATGCCTCTAAACATCCATCCTGAACGCATTTTTGTGCTTTCCAAAAAATGCTTTTAAACTCAACTGCCTAAAAATGACTATAAAACGACCCATGTACATGCACATGCACTGATATGTACAGTGTACATACACTGATAAGATAACAGAGGAGAGTTCAGAGGCAGCTGAAAAAAAAAATGCCCAACTGCTCCTAAACGTCCGTTTACCAGCAGCAGTGCACATGAGGCCTTAGTAGGAATTTTGTAAAATTTGCTGTGTATTTATCTGCCTTTCATGATTTTAGTGGATTTTTAGGAAAGAATATTGTTTTGATAAATATTTGTGCAAATATTGTGGGACCTTAAAAATCAGTAGCACCTTCTTTTTATTCTATTGGTCATGTTCTTTCAGAAGATATATGGTTTGGGGGGGTCTTTTACAAACTCTCAAAGCTATAAGTGAAAAATAAAAAACGCAAAAAGGAAAAATGGAAGGAGTGTAACATTCTATAAACACAGAGCAGGCGCTTTGGGAGAGGGCAGATCAGAGTGCTGAGACCCGACTGTAATGACCCTAGTGCTTCTGTTGTGAACTTTGAGGATGATTTGCTCCCCAGTGCCTGCAGCTACAGAGGTTCAGTGAGGGCTTGTTTTAAAACTCGTTTACTGCTTGCCAAGAATAATATCCGAATGCCCATAGTCTGGCCACAGTTCTACTTTAAGTCACACAAGCTTCAAAGTGCAAAATCGTCATTAGCAAAGCTTTCTTCAGTTGAAAGGACAGACGACTACATAATGAAGAGATGGCTGTAAACACAGCAGACTAAGCTAATGATAGGCGCATACAGTCACTTGTCACCTTGCAGCTCAATTAGCCTCGGTGTAAAAATGAGACATGTAAGAAGAAATAAGGTTCTGACATTATCTCTGCCAACAAGATAATTACGCCGCCTTCATTTAACAGTAGGGCAACACTACTGTAGCAACAAATTAACTCGGCTACATTTGCAATTCATGGTGTGTTTTCTCATTTAACGCCATTTGTCTTAGTTCAAGTGAACATTTCCATTATTTCCTATTGCTGGGCAAAGTTGCTGCTTTGGCTGCAGAATGATGTCACAGGAGCTCTGCGTAGCAATGTGAGATCTAGATTTCCTCATTTATGAAATAAAAAATGATCTGCTCACTGTTACTTCAACTGTATTTGAGAACATCAAACTTGAAAATAGTACATTTTATAGAAAGTAGACATCATAAGGAGCCAGTACACGAGTAAAAAAGCTAAGTAAAAAATTTAATAATCCTAATCAACTAATATCCATTTTGTGTTGGCCCGACTTCAGTACAACTAATGTGATTTGGCAGAAATTAATTAATAGGAGTTTTATGCTCTCTCAAGCATAAAGACAGGGTGGTACGGCTAACCAAAGTCCAGCAAATCTTAATAAGTTCTCTCACTCTACCCTGGCCACTGGCAAAAGAAAGCCATTGAGGATGGGAAAGGTGCAACACAACAACAAAAGCCTGGGGAATGCCCAGGAAAAAACAAAACCTACTTACCACCAGCTCGCATACACCCGAATAAACCTGTCTGTCTAACAGTATGCGTTAAAAACAGGGGTTTAGTTCGCACGCATTTGCAAACACAAACGCAAACAAATTTACGCGAGCCACAGAGCCACGTCACGGCACCCTGGTATCTGTGGTCCTAAGGCCCCTTTCACACTGGGTCGGGGAGCCGCGGTGACTTTAAAGCAGCGCTATATTTAGCGCTGCTTTACAGTCGTTTTCACCGCGGTTTTCGGCCGATCGCGGTGCGGTTTTACCCCCCGCAAGCGGCCGAAAAAGGGTAAACACCCCCCGCAGAGCGCCGCCGTAGCCGCGGTTTTACCGCGGTCTCCCATTGTAATCAATGGGAAGGTGCGGTATAGGAGCGGTGAACACACCGCTCCTATCCCGCTCCAAAGATGCTGCTAGCAGGACTTTTTTTGTCATCCTGCTAGCGAACCGCTCCAGTGTGAAAGCCCGCGGCTTTCACACTGGAGTTAAAGGGGCCGGTTTTTTCATGCGGTGAACAGGCGCTATTTTTAGCGCTGCACCGCATGAAAAACGCCCCGGTGTGAAAGGGGCCTAAGACTAAAATATGAGCATCCCCACAGTGGAGGCACATGACGTGGCTCTGTGGCTCACGCATGTGTTTGCAAATGCAAGTGGACTAAACCCCCTGTTTTTAACGCATACTGTTAGACAGGTTTATTCGGTTGTCTGCGAGCTGGTGGTAAGTAGGCTTTGTTTTTTCCTGGGCATTCCCCAGGCTTTTGTTGTTACCCGTTTTAGCCATCCAATGCCGCTTACTGCGATAGCCAGCTATAGATGAGGAGGGTGGCAAATTTTTGTTATCACAAAGGTGCAACAGCTAGAATAAGGCCCCTTTCACACGGGGCAGACTCAGCAGGAAATCTGTCTTTGGATTGTCCATGTCCGCTTCGCTTATGCAGAGACACAGCCCGTTCTCTATGGGCAGCCGGTTGTAAATAGACCACCAGTCCGTTTACACCCAATGGCCATCTGATCTGCTAGACGGAAAGGGAACAGATCCCCATCCATCTGTTTTAAGCAGATCTGATCGGATGTTGGTGGGTGTCAAAGAACACATGTCCGTTGACACCCACTGCTCAATAAAGGGCAATGGATGGCCCGATCGCGGCCGTCTGAAACTGACCTATGAAGTCCAGCCTATTCACAGCCTGTTTCCTACTGTGAGTTGCTCTGCACTTTCTAAATGCTCCCCGCTGTCTTCTGGGACCTCTGTGTGTCCCAGAAAGCAGCTGGGGGGGGAGGATGGGCCAGAAATGTAGATCGCTGATCAGCGATCTTACCTTGAAGTGAAAGCAAGTGCCTGTCAAAGCCAGGTAAAAAATGCCAAATGTGGCAGTGGAGGAGGGGAGGGTGCAAACAAGCGGAGCTTCTTCTTTTGGGTGGAGCGACACTTTAATCTGATGTCACTACACCTCCTCTCTATTACCTCCAATCAGAGATTGCTTAGGGTTTCTAGCCATTCTAGGGTTCTACGAATGGAGTTGGTGACAAAAGGAGTGGCCTCTTGTGGTCAAGTGTGCAGAGGAGAAGGTGCTCTGCACATGACTTTGAAGATTGCAGCTATCACTGGAGTAGTGCCAACTACTAAAGTGATTGTCAGCTTCCCCAGTGGCCCCTCAGGAATGAGCTATGCATACGTATATTGGTCCAACCTAGACCAATAGAACTATATAATAAAATCATACCTGGAGTCCACCTCAAAGGGGAACATTCATCCCTTTCCCTTTTTGGAGGGTGAACAGGATTTCCATTGCCATAAATGTGTTTCCCATGACCTAATAATGCTCAGGGGGCAGAGCCAAAATCTCCAACATGGTCTTTTTATTATTAGACATCATGACTAAGCCTTGCCAACTGGCATCCCAAGGTCCACTGAAGCTGTTTCAGTCACCAGTAAAGGCATTCTACTTGGAGCTTACATAGGGCTAAGGACCCTTTTCCAGATTTCATTTGACAGCACTGGGCCAAGCACCAGAACCATGCCAGAGGGAAGGGAGCGAGTCACGTGCTTCTTCATACTGGGTATGTGTTAGTTCCTGGTGACCCAACAAAGAATCTGGGGAGCAAAGGAAAGTCAGTATGTGTTGCTGAGAAAGAAGGAGTTAAAAAAAAAAAAAAAAAAACTGTTGATTTCCCCTGCCTGGGCAAAGCATGGGTTTGCTTTAAAGTGCACCTGTGCCCAGACCATTGACAATAAATCCTCCCACTGATCTCTGTAGCTGCAGGCAGAGTGGATAAAACAAAAATACTGAAAGTTCAAAACATAGGAAATTAAATCACAGCTCCTCTTCCCTTATTTTTTCTGACAGCAGAAACTTTGCAGCCTGCCAGCTTACTAATGTAAACAGCAAGTGACGTAACCTAACTTCAGCGATTTTGGTGTAAAGATGAAGATGCATTGCTCCACAGTACCTGCAGATACAGTAGTCACTGAGGGCTTGTTTTCAAGCTGTTTTACTGCTTATTCTGTGTTGATGTTAATGTGTAAATATTTCAGAGGATGAATGGCTCCACAGTTTGAGATACAGAGGTCATTGAGGGCTTATTTTAATGCCGTTTTACTGCCTGTTAAAGTGAATGTAAGTCTCAATTTTTTTTTTTTCAATAAAAAAAAACAAAAAAAAAAAAAAACACACAACCAACATGTTATACTTACCTGCTCTGTTGCAGTGGATTTGCAGAGTAGTACCGATCCTCCTCTTCTTGGGTCCCTCTTCGCTGCTCCTGTCCTGGCCTCCTGTCGAGTGCCCCCGCAGCAAGCAGCTTGCTATGGGGGCATCCGAGCCGGGTCACAGCTCCCTGTGACCATTCAGACACAGAACTTCAGCCCGGCCCCCTCTCTCTCCCGATTTGCTGACTGCCTTTGATTGACAGCAGCGGGAGCCAATGGCGCCGCTGCTGTGTCTCAGGAGGGAGAGTCTCAGATGGCCGAGACACTCATGGACATCGCTGGACAGAGATGGGGCTTGGATAAGTATTAGGGGGTGCTGGGGAGGCTGCTGCACACAGAAGGCTTTTTATCTGGAATGCATTAAGATAAAAAAAACCTTCTGACTTTACAACTCCTTTAAGTGTGTTAATGTTACTCTGTAAATATTTTATTGATAGTGAATTGCTCCACAGTACCTACAGATACAAAGGTCATTGAGGGCTTATTTTAAAGTAATTTTACTGCTTGTTAAATGCATTAATGTTGGAAATGGAAAGATCCGAACCTTACAAGGAAGATAGCGAAAAAGCAGGTGAAGGGGAGGGAAAGTGGGACTGTTGGGACGCTTTTAGAGAGTCATGGAGATTTGTGGAAGAGATAATAAGATAGAGTGTGGGTTCGGTGTCTCCCCTATGCTGTTTTCGGAGAGTGACTGAATACTGTTCCGTGTGAGAAATAGGACTTTCTCTTGGATATATTTGATTTTTCTGTAATTTGCCTGTTATATCCCGAATTTGCTTGCAAGGCAGGGACGGGTGGGAGGTAAAGTGTTTTGTTGTCATGAAATGTAGGTGTTGAAAAATTAATAAAGAATTAAAACAAAAAAAAAAAAAAATGCATTAATGTAAATGAGTAAATATTTTAATCGAGGATGAATTGCTCCACAGTACCTGCAGATACAGAGGCCATTCATTGGGTGCTTGTTTTAAAGCTGTTTTACTGCTTGTTAAGTGTGTTAATTATACTGTGTAAATATTTTATTGTCCACAGCCTGGATGCAGGCTCACTTTAAGTCAGCGAGTGTTATTTCAATACAACTCCACTTTATGCAACACAAATCTCCAACATTGCATGACAACTATTATAACGAACCTGCATTACGCTGGCTCAAAAGAAAATAGGGAAAGCGATTGCCATGCACAGCCATTGTCTAGTAAAGTAAATGAATTCTGGCATAATGGAATGAGTGAGACGTGAAAGAATTACAGGCAAATGCACATACAACACGGAGAGATAGCTAAGTCTAAATTAAGATGTTCGCTCTGGAGCTTCCAATAGGACCTTGACATGACTGTTGACCTACTCATGACACGATCACACCAGTAAGGATTTTGAATTCTATTAGTATTACCAGAGAAAAAAAAAAAAAAGTCAAGGAGTCATCAGGAAAACAAATCTATATCTTCTACTCCATCAGCCAATTACTGTTGTTAAAATGGAATTAGATGGGTATTGACAATGCTGTGGGATAAGGATTAAGCTGAAGACTGAACATACAAGCAGCACTGCTGATTGCACTGTTTTTTTTTTTACTTTCATTCCTGTTTGGAAACTTAAACAAATGTGAGAAGGGAGGCCGCCGTGCGTTATGTATTAGCAGCATTCTAAATCAGAAGCTTACAGCGCTCTTGCGGCTCGGCTAGCAGTCATATTGGTTGCTTTAAAGGAAAATACCATGCATTAATAACAATTCAGAGGGAAGACTACTGGGATTAGACATCCCTCCGGCGTCACTTTGCTGCGGCAACATGCATGTGGTTGTCAAATTTCTGACTGCTTCATTCAGTGCCTTGTGTTAAAGAATGCAAATTAATAAAGTTTTCTTTATTTGCAGAATACTATTTCTGCAGCAGCAGAAAGCATGATCATTATATATATATATATATATATATATATATATATATATATATATATAATGCATGTAAAGTAATAGTGGAATGAATATTAACCACTTCAGCCCCGTACCAATTGGCAGCCAAAGGACCAGGCCCCTTTTTGCGATCCGGCACTGCGTCGCTTTAACTGACAATTGCGCGGTCGTGCGACGTGGCTCCAAAACAAAATTGGCGTACTTTTTTTCCACAAATAGAGCTTTCTTTTGGTGGTATTTGATCGCCCTGCGGTTTTTATTTTTTGCGCTATAAACAAAAATAGAGCGACAATTTTGAAAACAATGCAATATTTTTTGCTTTTTGCTATAATAAATATCCCCAAAAAATATAAAAAAAAACATTTTTTTTCCTCAGTTTAGGCCGATACGTATTCTTCTACATATTTTTGGTAAAAAAAAAATAGCAATTAGCGATTATTGATTGGTTTGCGCAAAAGTTATAGCGTTTACAAAATAGGGGATAGTTTTATAGCATTTTTATTAATATTTTTTTTTTTTACTAGTAATGGCGGCGATCAGCGATTTTTATTGTGACTGCGACATTATGGCGGACACATCGGACATTTTTGACACATTTTTGGGACCATTGTCATTTATACAGCAATCAATGCTATTTAAATGCATTGATTCCTGTATAAATGACAGTTGTAGTGAAAGAGTTAACCACTAGGGGGAGGGGTTATGGGCTGTGACGTGTGTGTGTTTTTTTACATCAGGGGGCGGGGCTGACGTCTGGACGTCATTGATCGGCTTTCCGATGACCGGGAACAGCCAATCAATGACAGGCAGAGTAGGAAGCGCGGGGAGAGGTTTGTTTACACATACCTCTCCCCGTTCTTCAGCTCCGTGACCCGATCGCGGGACACCAGCGGCGATCGGGTCGCTGGTCCCGCGGCCGGGGTCACGGAGCTCCTGACCGGGTCGCGAGCGGCGCGCACGCGACCTACGGGCAGGCAATTACCAAAATCACGTACAGGTATGTGATTTTGCCTGCCCGTGCCATTCTGCCGCAGTATATCTGCGTGAGGCGGTCGGGAAGCGTTTAAACACATAGGACAAATTACAGCAGAAGAAAGCATCTTTGTCAAAAAAGAAATAAAATAAAACCGTAATTATATACTGTACATGTCAGCCTTTCAACCAGGGTGCCTTGAGGTTTCTTCAGGAATGCCTTGGCAATAAAACATAAAAATTGCCCAAAAATTGTGTACAAGCCGGCGTTTGGATGAAGGCTGCCTTTTAGTTACACTAAGTCACAGGTTTTCATTGTACACCATTACAGCCTTCTAGCTGCCGGCGTCCTAATGACCAATGGAGTCATCGGTTGATAAGGATGTCAGTCGCCTGCATAGCATCTTTGTTTGACCCTCCCCTGTCCCTCCCCATCAGTGGTGGGGGTCACATTAGCTGAGTGATGGAGAAACATTGCAATACTAGTCAGTACCAGTTTGCAAAAGTGTATTTGCTTTGGAAGAATAAATCATTTCTAAAGTTGGGTGTCCTACTTGGACTTGTGGATGTTGCTGCATTATGTAAAACTATTAGTATAGTTTTTCCTTTTTAAAATGGCGTGCCTCAAGACTGTCCATAACCTTTAAAGGGTGCCTTAACTGAAAAAATGTTGAGAAATACTGGTATATGTATACACTATATTGCTAAAAGTATTGTGACGCCTGCCTTTACACGCACATGAACTTTAATGGCGTCCCAGTCTTAGTCCGTAGGGATCAATATTGAGTTGGCCCACCCTTTGCAGCTATAACAGCTTCAACTCTTCTGGGAAGGCTGTCCACAAGGTTTAGTAGTGTGTCTATGGGAATGTTTGACCATTCTTCCAGAAGCACATTTGTGAGAGTGAGGCACTGATGTTTGACGAGAAGACCTGGTCTGTAGCCTCCGCTCTAATGCATCCCAAAGGTGTTCAATCAGCTTGAGGTCAGGACTCTGTGCAGGCCAGTCAAGTTCCTCCACCCCAAACTCACTCATCTATGTATTTATGGACCTTGCTTTGTGCACTGGTCCAAATCATTTGGTGAAGGGGGGATTATGATATGGGGTTATTTTTCAGGGGTTGGGCTTGGCCCCTTAGTTCCAGTGAAGGGAACTCTTAAGGTGTCAGCTACCAAGATATTTTGGACAATTTCATGCTTCCAACTTTGTGGGAACAGTTTGGGGATGGCCCCTTCCTGTTCCAACATGACTGCGCGCCAGTGCACAAAGCAAAGTTCATGTGCGTGAAATGCAGGAATCCTAATACTTTTGGTAACAGTGTGTGTGTTATATATATATATATCTATCTCTCCTGACCACAACACCATCTGCCTGGAGTTTGCATGTTCTCCCTGTGCCTGCATAGGTTTCCTCCAGGTACTCCGGTTTCCTCCCACACTCCAAAAGACATGCTGGTAGGTTAATTGGATCCTGTCTAAATTGTCCCTAGTATGTGTATGTATGAATGTGTGTTAGGGACTTTAGGTTGTAAGCTCCTTGAGGGCAGCGACTGATGTGAATGTACAATGTATATGTAAAGCTCTGTGTAAATTGACAGCGCTATACAAGTACCTGAAATAATAATAACACACATATACATATATATATATATATACACACATACAGCATGGCTTCATAGTAGAAGAGTCCGGGTGCTTAACTGGCCTGCCTGCTGTCCAGACCTAAGGCCCCTTTCACACTGGGGCGTTTTTCATGCGGTGCAGCGCTAAAAAAAGCGCCTGTTCACCGCATGAAAAAATCTGCCCCTTTAACTCCAGTGTGAAAGCCGGAGGGCTTTCACACTGGAGCGGTGCACTAGCAGGATGACAAAAAAAGTCCTGCTAGCAGCATCTGGAGCGGGATAGGAGCGGTGTGTTCACCGCTCCTATACCGCTCCTTCCCATTGATTACAATGGGAGACCGCGGTAAAACCGCGGCAATACCGCGGTTACCGCAGCAATACCGCGGCTACGGCGGCGCTCTGCGGGGGGTTTTAACCCTTTTTCGGCCGCTCGCGGGGGGTAAAACCGCACCGCGAGCGGCCGAAAACCGCGGTGAAAAGACGGTAAAGCAGCGCTAAATATAGCGCTGCTTTACCGTCACCGCGGCTCACCGCCCCAGTGTGAAAGGGGCCTAACTGAAATATTTTTTCTTAAAAAAAAATACGACAAAGAAGACCCAGAACTGTTGAGCAGTTAGAATCCTATATCAGGCAAGAATAGTACAACATTCCTCTCCCAAATCTCCAGCAACTGGCCTCCTCATTTCCCAAATGTTTACAGAGTGTTTTTAAAAGAAGATGGGATGCTACACTGTGCTAAACATGGTTCTGTCCCAACTTTTATTTTGGAACCGGGGCTGTAAAATACAAGAGGTGTTTTTTTTGACGGGCCTACATAAGTTTACAAGGAGCCAAAGATTTCTGTTGCTAGAAGGAAAAGAATAAAATAGGTAATGGGGGTGTAATTAAAGTGTCACTAAACCTACAACAGTAAAATCAGTCTGTATATAGACTAGACCAGTGTTTCTCAACTCCAGTCCTCAAGGTGCCCCAACAGGTCATGTTTTCAGGATTTCCCTCAGATGAAACAGCTGTGGTAATTACTAAGGCAGTGAAACTGATCCAATCACCTGTGCAAAAATAATAGAAATCCTGAAAACATGACCTGTTGGGGCGCCTTGAGGACTGGAGTTGAGAAATGCTGCCGTAAAGCATGCTTGTTCTACTTACTGTGAAACCTAAGGGGTTAATTCTCTGCATTGTGTAAAAAGGCTGTCCCCAGTCCATCTGCTGATAGTAGAGAGCCTGGGATGCCCTCTGCACATGCTCAGTTTGGTGTGTATTGCTAGAAAGTCTTTTTCTTTGGGTTCATGTGATCAGCACAGGGTCAATCAGCACTGTTCAGACAGAGGGTCGGGGGTCCTGTGGCCTCATATGGCAGTTAGAGGAAAATGAAAACTCCTCCAACAAGCTTTAACCAGGCACTGATAGAAGTCAAAAGACTGCTATATACTGGTGATGAGAAAAGGTATTTAGTAGTTTACATTTTCTAAAATACCGTATATACTCGAGTATAGGCCGACCCGAATATAAGCCGAGGCACCTAATTTTACCACAAACAACTGGGAAAACTTATTGACTCGAGTATAAGCCTAGGGTGAGAAATGCGCAGCTACTGTAAGTGGAAAAGAGGGTCAACGATGCCCATTTGCAGCCTCACTGTGCCCATGCAGATGGACACAGTTGACCGATTTGGGCCCTGTATCTCGGGGTCACTTAGTGCTAGGAACCCCATCTTTGGATATGTTGTAGTGCTAATTCCACTGGGTTAGAATACAACATTTGGGGTTCCTAGCACCAAGAGTCCCCGAGATATGGGGCCCCAAATTCGGGTCAGAAAATCTCAGGCACTTTTCTGCAGCAGAGAATGACATTTTCTGAACAGAGTTTGGGGCCCTGTATCTCGGGGCCACTTAGTGCTAGGAACCCCATCTTTGGATATGTTGTAGTGCTAGTTCAACTGGGTTTGAATGCCAAATTTGGGGTTCCTAGCTCCAAGTGTCCCCGAGATATGGGGCCCAAATTCGGGTCAGAAAATGTCAAGCGCTTTTCTGCAGCAGAGAATGACATTTTCCGAACCGACTTTGGGGCCCCGTATCTCGGGGCCACCTAGTGCTAGGAACCCCATCTTTGGATATGTTGTAATGCTAGGTCCACTGGGTTGGCACACCAAATTTGGGATTCCTAGACCCAAGTGGTCCCGAGATACGGGGCCCCAAAGTCGGGTCGGAAATTTTTTTTTTTGCTGCAGAAAAGTGCTTGACTCGAGTATAAGCCGAGGGGGGCACTTTCAGCACAAAAAAATGTGCTGAAAAACTCGGCTTATACTCGAGTATATACGGTAATTGCATTTCCATATTCTGTGAGAGACCAGGTATAGTGATTGCAGGTTCCTGGGTTTAGTAACACTTTAAGGTCCTGATCACGCCATTTCCTCAAAGTGTAAGATGCAGAAAGCAGGATTTTTCAAAACCACAACTTCTAGCGTAATGCATTGATGTGAAGAGCTAGATAAATGATTAGGTAAATAAATAGTTTCCATGCCCTTTTTGATTCCACATTGCAGAACACATAAAACACAATGGTGTGAATAGCCCTTAGGTAAGTATCGCTTTGTGGAAGTGTAGAAAAGGGAGATCTTTGCTAGGAAGCCTAAAAAAACAAAAAACAAAACAAAAACAGAATACTTTAAGAAGCACAGCTATCCTTTAAAAGGATCAGTCCACTGAAAATCTAGGCAACCCAAAACTAGGAGACAAAGCTTGCCACACAGTAATTATCAGTAACAATTTTATCTACTGAAAAGAATACTTAAGCAGGTCATACAAAGATCGAAATTTGGCCGGTTCAGCAGGGAGTGGCCAAATTTTTGATCCATGTATGGCAGGGAGGTTGTACAGAAGTCGATCTCAACTCCTGTACAACCACCCTGTTGGGTTTTTCCCGATTGATCAGTGACGGCAGCAGTGATTATTGTGTCCTGACTGCAGGGAAGACTCCCCACCAGTTGCGGCCACTCCAATAGGGTTGCCGCCCCCCTAATCCATGCGCCCGGCGCCAGACGTATGGATTTCAATGTTAGTTTTTTTTTTTTTTTAAGCACACGATTAGAGTCGGAGGCTCGAATTGGCTCAAAAAAAAAGGTGGGCTCGGGGCGCTGTGCCCCAAACCCACCCAGTTGTGTGAAAGTAATATTTGCTAATGTCTTCCTGTTTCTCCTCCGGGCCAATCAGGAAGCGGGTCCTGAGAACCAATTGGCCGGGAGTCCTAAGACTCGATTGGCTGCGAGTCCTAAGTCCTGATTGGCCAAGAAGAGAAGCGACTGCCGGGACTTGGGAGAAGAAGCGGGGGGAGGAGCAGCGACCTGGGGTAAATGCGGGGCTAACGGGGAAGCGGCAATTGATCAAGTGACGGGGGTGGTTGGCTAGCTGGGGGGTGGCCCCACCAAGAAAATTGAGCACCAGCCGCTACTGCTTCCCACAATCAGAATACAATAGCGCAGTGGGAGGGATTCCCACATCCATCTCAAATGTCATTTTGGGGGGGGGGGGGGGCTGAGAAACCTCTTCTTACTGTCAGAATACAATAGCACAGCAGGGAGGATTCCTCCACCCACCTAACTTGTTTTTTCAGCCCACTGTCAGCATACACTGAGCATTGCTGCAGCTGCTGATCGATTTAAGATTTTCCAACATTTCCGTTTGACAAAATTCAATCATTAGATCAACGGCTGTTGAGCAGGAATGGCCACAAATGGATAAAAATTTGGTCGGTTTCTGCTGAACCGGACAAATTTCGATCCATCTATGGCCAGCTTTAGTTGTCGCCAAACAAGTGTCCCCATTGGAAGATTTTTCCCTCGATTTCTGTTCTGACAACAACTTGAAATTCTGGATGTCCTGATGACAAATGGTCAACAGTACCAATTCCGAGTATAAGTACCCCGAAAAATTGAAAAAAAATAAAAATAAAAAAGACACTTCTTTACCATCTAAAACTAAAAAACGCAAAAAAAATAAAAAAATAAAAGGTTTTGACTTTAAATAAATATTCTGTATGCATTGAAATTTCACATGGCTTTAAAAGCCTTCTAATTAATAAGAACAAAAAAAAAAAAAAAAGCTAAGAAAACTTTATTATTCAACATCCTGAACCACAGCAGGCAGTGCTCACGGATGACAAATAAAATACACTGTAAAATCTGCATGGAGTTATTTTGCCGTTTTGATACAGCGTTCATTGTCCTGTGTGTTGAAAATATCATGTTTTGTTAAAATCCATAAAAATGGCTTGTGAGATGGATGAATGGCCACATAAATAAAATCAAATCAACTCAGTACATTTCACCTGACCTGCCAGATCTTTTTAACTTATTGGAAAATTTGCTAGATTTAATATTGACACAGCGATGTGTAAATCAATATTTTCAGAACGAGCAATATATTTTAATTTAAAAATGTTCAAACAGCAGCAGTAAATCTATGCACTTAGTACATGCACATCATCAGAGGCTTTGGCGGCTTGAAATGCGCGACTGAAATAAAATACGGCGAAGAGATTTACCCTGTTGCTGTAGCTTTATATTATCGTCCCTTTCTAAAATCAAAGCTACACTTGGCTGGCGTAAAAGTAGATTTCCACCCTGGGGTTGAGCCGTGTTTTTACCACCCACACCAGCTCTCCCTTTATCTGCAGAGGCAGCGCCTGGTGCAGCGACGGCTGGCGGCTGACATCTCTCCCAGGGGTTACTTTCGGGTGTCACCGCTCCAGCGCTGCGATTGGCCGGAGCAGCGATGTGGTCACTCCTACGCATGCGTGCAGGAGCTGCCGGTAAAGGCACAGTCTCACTTAAGCAACAGCACGTACGTGCCATTGCTTCAGTTTGCTTTAGTGCACATGTGCCAATGACGTCGGCACATGCAAATACAGGGATAGCTTCTAAACTTTTAGGAGATATCCTGGGTAGCTACAGCAAAAAGTGGTCTGTAAGGGTTCACAACCACTTTAAAAGGGGGCAATTGATTGATAATAAATGATATATATATATATATATATATATATATATATATATAATATACACACATACGTGATATAGCGCAGCGGACACCCTGTTGTAATAGAGCTGCTATAGGGTGATCGGCAAGTGGTAAAGAAGTTGTAAACCTCTGATGTGAAATATAAACGTTATAGTGTGTCTCAAGTACTAAGTGTCATTTCCGTCTGCTGCATTGTTCCTCTGCTGACAAGTTTTCCTGACACCAAAGAAAAATGGTGACAGGGGAGGGACCTCCAGCCACAGCTCTGTTCCTGTGCAGGGGGGGGGGGGGTTGGGGTGTCCCTTTAGTGCAAATAAACGGCCCCTGCCCCCACCTATAACTGGCCTTTGCAGCAGGGAGCACGTGGAAGGGCGACACATGTCAAACAATACCAGATAAAATTCCCAGCTCAACTTAGCAACTGACCTGAAACCGACAAAATTATTTATGTTCCCCTGAGACGTCAGATGTGACGGAACGCGCGTAGGGAGGTTGATCGTTTATAATCTTCATCTCCATTTTGCAATGTGTGTTTGTGTGTTTTATTTCATTTAGTTTTTTAAACTCATTAAATCCTTTTGGAAGGTTTTACACTATGGAGCATTTCTTTACATTTCTGGGTAACGCCTGACCCCTTCCCTTGGTGGTTGATGCTCGAGCCTCCCTGGCTGTCTGGTGCTTAGTCCAAGGTTCTTCCCCATCACATCTGTGGATAATCAACATCTCTTTGGAGGACAAAGGCCCTTGGCTGGGTAATTAGCCGCAGGCTCCTAAGGGCTCTTTCACACGGACGGTCCGTATGTCCGTTTTTCATCCTTTCGGATGAAAAATGGACATACATGTATCCCTATGGGATAGCGGGTGTCAGCCGATCTCCTCCGTGTCCGCTATGCTCCGTTTCTGCAGACGGAGGAAAACCCTATTTTTTCATCCGTCTGCAGAGCGGATCGAATGACGACGGACTCTACGGTCCATCGTCACCCGATCTACCATAGGGGAGAGCGGCGCTCTGACAGGTCCGTCCCTGCGCTGTGTGCAGAGACGGACCTGTCATCTTCCTGATCAGCGGAGATCGCTCCGGCGATCCCCGCTGAGCAAGCGGCTATCCAAGGGGCGGATCTACACTGATCCGCCCCTGTGAAAGAGCCCTAAGAGATTGCCCTCTGGTAAGCATGCAATTTATGTGGTGGAGGTTCACTGTCGCCAAGCGGTGTTATATCACAAGAACCTACATACGTTTTTTATAACGTTGCTACATTGTATTGTGAACAAAATGATCCTGTCTATTATTATGCGTTAAAAACATGGGTTTAGATTGCACATATTTGCAAATACATATGTAAGCTGCACACCCCTTTCACAGTGTATTCCTTCCCTCTAATCAGCTCTCAGACTTCTCCTCACCGAGCTTTGCAGAGTAACTTCAGCTCTTCACCCCCTTTTTTTCTGAACTCTCAGGCAAGCTTATAAATTCAGCACTTTGAACAGATACAAAGAAGAAAATACCGCAGATAAACAGGTGCAACTTATATAGGAGGATTTGTATTATCTCTGTTTATCACCCAAGGCCAGTTTATGTAATGGTTTACAACCACTATAAGTATGGTTGTTCCCCCCAGATGCTGATAGTCTACACCCAGAAGAGTACATCTGTACCCTTGTGCTTATTTACACAAGTACTGGCGTAGATCCACAAACAGCTGTGTCCTGTAACTGATTTCTATGGGCGGCTGTCGCTCCTGGGCAGGAAAAAATGCCTGAATATTTTCACATAGGGCCCCCCAGGCACCCGTGTGCAAGAATCCCAATAGATTATAATTAATGGAAATATTTATAGCAGTAATGATAGCAAAAATAATAATAATAATAATAATAATAATAATAATAATAAAAAAAATAAAAAAATAAAAATAATAATAATAATAATAATAACACCTGACCAAGAACAAGAGTACAGGCATACCCCACTTTTAAGTACACAATGGGATTTACTAAAGCTGTGTAAACCTATTTTGCCTTTTTTTTTTTCTATTTCCGCTTACGCAAGCCTAAAGTTTTAGGTGACGCCCACCCAATCTCCGCACCCGAGAAACAAAAGTATTTTTTTCCTTTTTCTTTGTAAAAAAACAAATGCCCAACCTAATGGCACTATTTTTAGTTTGAAAGGTAGGACCTGCAATTAATGCCGATCTTCACCTAACAAAACATCTGTTTTTCTTGCTATGTAATTAGTAAAATTAATGAACGCTAATCCGTCCGCTCAAATGATTTTTTGCCGCTTAAATCAATCATTTTAACACCCAATATGCTTTAAACACAAACAACGATAGATCAAGTCCAAATTGCTTCCACTTTTAACGCTATTTATTATTGAGGAAACACTTGTTAGCAGAAAAATGAAGCGCCCGCCGAAAAACTTGTCAGCAACAGATGGCGTGCCCAAATACCATATTTTTTTCAAGGCTTTCATCATTTCAATCATGGTGTGCGCTTCTTCAGTAAAGGTTTTTTTTTTGGACATATTATTAGCATTATTTAAAAACCCTGAAACCTTAATTACACAATTATATGAAGAAGTCATTAATAACGCTTTCAGATTTAGGTGGCCGTAAATGACCTGATTCTGCTCTTGATCCACCAGACTTATACAATGGATCAGACCACTAAGGGCTACTCTAGGGGGGGTGATAACTTCTGGTGTTGCAAGTTTAAATTATCACAGAGATCTTGAATCTTATTGAAGAAAAATGTTTCACTCTTCTCTATGGGAAAAGGCGAGGGATGTGTTCACTACGAATGTGCCACTTGTGTCCCTTGGGTGAGCTGCCCAAGAATTAACAGGTTCCATCCTCATGCAAGGGGTGATAGCTGTTTGTGGCCAGCCAAATATACAAAAGTTTCAGGGGGTTGCCAGACTTAAAGCGGATCTTCACAGCATCTGAGCACCACAAACCAAAAACACCATTTAATCCATTTTTAATATTCAAAGTAAACACCTCCCATCCTGTAAAGTTCCCATGCTTTATTTTGTTGAGAAATCACTTTGAAAAACAATCCCCCTAGCATTTTTGCCCGTGGCCATCTTGAGTAAGGGCAAATGATTAATGTAGCATTTACTTCCTGGAATCCATCTGCCCTTTTCTTAAAGTGATTGTAAAGGCTCATTAAAAAAAAAAAAAAACAAAAAAAAAAAAAACATGTTATACTTACTGTAACGAAATGTCTCACACGCCGCTTGAGTGCTTTCATCATATACCGCTTCCTCCCAGTCTGAATATAGATATCAGATATTCCAACCGCTCCCAAGCACAAAAACAAGACTTGTTTAGCTGCTGACCATGAACTCTTATTAGAACCAAAATTACAAGTCTTATATACACTAGAAGAGGAGGTCCCACCCCCTGCTCATATTATTCTAACAATACATCTGTAATCAGAAAACTAATTAACAAGAGCTAATTAACTAATCCCTTAAAGCAGCTGATGTGCCCTCCTGAGCATTGTTACGATTAATCAGGATTTCACTACAGGTCAGACTTGTGGTCACCAAGCTTCACACAGTAGTATAAACACAGGACACCTTCTCACAATAGCAGGAGCTAATTACAATTAACATTACAAACAGTGATCTCCCCCCCTCCTCAGCCTAGTAAACAACAAACTGTCCGGCTCCTACCCAGAGGCCAATGTGTTCAGCTCTCTCAACTAACATCTTGAGTTCAGAATCAAACAACTCAAGACTAGTTTTTACATATACCCTGGGAGATATTGTGGATAAATATTACGGTCTCATTTTAAGCAATCCAAGACATACCCTCCCAGTCACCATTTCCAATATGGCATACGTAGGGTTCCCAGAGTATGTGTGTCCTGGAGGACAAGGACCTGAATCCTAAGTAACACCACCTCAAGGGTCCCCAGCCATACAGCTCACAAAGCGCACCATTCCCCCAAATGTCAGGGCCCATAATCGGTAGGCAAGAGGATAGCATTCAGTCCCCTCCAAAAGCCTCTGTCCTGGTTAAGTCTGTCACACTTACCTCCTCTGTGCAGTTGGTTTTGCATGCACAGAGCAGGCCTGGATCCACCCCTTCTCAGGTCCCTCTTTGCTGCTCCTAGCCCCTCCCTCCTTTGAATGCCCCCCAGCCAGCAGCTTGCTACAGGGGGCACCCCTAGTGAGTTTCAATTAGAACTTTTTTCACACTTTAAAAAAAAAAAAAAAAGAAGAAGGATTGCTGCCATAACATAAGCCCCCTAATACATAAAGTCTAAATTACACCAACACAATAAATCCAAAAAATGCAGCAACACACCCAATGCTATTCCTGATGCAAAAACCAAAATACTTCCGGCCCCATCCTTGCCAATCAGATGGCGGGAGTTCAAGGGTACAAAACGAATAAGGAGACTGAAAAAAATGACGAGGTGGCAGGATGTGAACTTCTTCCCTGCAAAATTGAGTCAAAACTGATTTTCTCATTTACAATGAATCAAAAGGGGAAAACATTGGAGCGTGGCGAAAGTGGCGCAGATGTATCAAAAAAGCAAATGAATAAACAGTTGAGGAGATTTATCGGCGGGGAGAAATCGCCATAAATTCCAAAGAGATGGATTGATTTTTAGTTAAAGGTATAACTGACAATTTATTGGGTGGGAAGATGCATTATTTGGCAACCGGAATCCGCCTTCGGTAAAACTGATTTGTGTCCCATTGTATTTTATGGAAAAAGCCGGGGAAACATTCGGTGATTTAGATTAAATGTATTAATCATAACCAGACAGTGTGAACTATATATCTGCTATTAAAGAAGATTTTTTGACATTTAATTCTGTAGCGATATTTTGGCTCTGTGCGGCTCTTCCTCAATCCAATTCCGGCTACAGTTGGGAGACCTCTCCTTTTTAATTTTATGAGGCTTAAAGTAGCATTTAAGCAGCCATGCGGTAAATAATGCGGGATTACAGATATTTAGTGTTTTGTTTCTCTTTCCAGAGGGCCAATCCATCACAGGAGGACATAAAATAGCCTCCCGTATTATTTTTTTCTCTTCTCCTTCCTATTTCTCATATTTTGGGTTTTATAGGACTATTTGGAAATAATGGAAGCGGGGAATTGAAAGAACAATCGGATACCTTGACGCAGGCAAGCGAGGCGGGAGGTTAAAATACAGTTGGCAGTTTTCGGATATGACATGCGCTTTATGGCGTATGAATCTTTTGTGCTGCGTAGCTTGATCGCCTTAAAGGCAAACTGTAGCCTTTAAAATTTTTTATATTTTTAGACTTACACATGAAAGAGATCGGCCTAAAAGTAGATCTAAACCTGAACACTAAATACTTATATACGCTTTCTTATCTTGTAATTTCAAAAGTCACTTTCAATCATTTTCAACCTGCAGCTTTCATTAAAAGAATATCCGTTTAATATGCCATGAAGGACCTTGTTCAGATAAATGTGCATCTAAAAGAACAAAAATGTTATAGATTACGTTCTTACATGTGGTGGATCCATTTGCTTTATCCCCCCCCTTTTTTTTTTTTAAACTTGTGACCCTGCGAATAACACACGTAGGCTTCATGTACATGGGACATTTTTGCAACCTCTCCTGAGCGATTTAATTTGACAGATAGTAACCCGCGTTTAAAACATCCGTTTTGCCGTGTTTACATGCCGCGTTTAAAAAAAAAAAAAAAAATTTAAATGGGCAAAAACGAAAAACGCCTATAAACGAAATGCGGCTAAACTCGGGTTACCGCGTTTAACCGCGTTTAGACATGCTTGGTGTCCGAAACTTCGGCGCCTGAACTAAATTTTTTTGGTCTTAAAAAAAGGCCTATAAAACGCAACTGCCTAAAAACGACAGTAAACAAACCTGTGTACATGTACACATAAGATAACATTGAATGAGTTCAGGGGCAGTTGAAAAAAAGTGTCCAACTGCGTCTGAACGTTCGTTTAGCAGCAGCAGTGTACATGAGGCCTAAGTGTCCTAGTATAAAAACGCTCACTTTCTGCACTGCATCAATGGAGGAGTAGTATTGCCTTGGACAGAAAGTGTGTTTCGGTCTACAAAACTCCTCACCCTCTCCAAAACATGGGGGGTTCTGTAGTTCAGA
>CM053028.1:61279780-61310812 GCA_028564925.1 Lithobates sylvaticus
TAAGCTCTTCCTGGATCATGCGATGCGATCCCGAGTCTGGCTCGGGGTTACCGCTTATGGTTCTGAAAATCCACCCCGAGCCAGAGTCGGGAATAACCCAGGGGGGTTAAGACGGACCATAGATGGATCGAAAAAACAAATTCCGATCCATCTATGGCCAGGCTGGTTGTACTGTCTTCAGTACAACTAGCCTGTCAAGATTTTTTGTGTGCAATCACTGCTGTGGGTACAGAAAACAATCCCAAACTTGAACCCTGTAACCCCCAACCCTCCTGCTAAACCTAACCCTTTCTCCACCGCTTAAACCCAAGTCGTCTGCTTACCCTGATCCTCTTTCAAACCCTAACTCTTTTGTTCACCCTAATCCACCTACTAACCCTAATCCACCTACTAACCCTAACCCTCCTGCTACCCCTATCTCTCCTTGTAGTTCTAACACTAAGCCATTTGCTAACTCTTATTCTAACCCTCCTGCTAACCTTAACCCACCTGCTAGCTCTAATGCCATGTACACACGATCGGACATTCCGACAACACAACAAAATCCCATGGTTTTTTTTCGACGGATGTTGGCTCAAACTTGTCTTTCATACACGCGGTCACACAAAGTTGGTTGGAAATTCTGAACGTCAAGAACACAGTGATGTTCAACACATAGGACGAGCCGGGAAAAATTAAGTTCAATAGCCAGTGCTGCTCTTCTGCTTGATTCGGAGCATGCATGGTACTTTGTGCGTCGGAATTGTCTACACGCGATCGTAATTTCCGACAACAGATTTTGTTGTCAGAAAATTTGAGAACCAGATCTCAAATTTTGTGCGACGGAAATTCCGATGGAAACTATCCGATATAGCCTACACACGGTCGGAATTTCCGACAACAAGCTCCGATCGCACATTTGCCTTCGGAAAGTCCGTCCGTGTGTACGCGGCATTACACTTACTCCAGCTTACTCTAACAATAAACCTCCTGCTAATTCTAACTGTTACTCTCTTGTAAACCCTATATCTTTTGCTAATCCTAACCCTCCTGCTAACCTTAACACTACTGCAAACTGTAACGCTATACCTCCTGCTATAACTCTGACCCTTCTGCTAATGCTAATCTTTCTGCTAACCCTAACTCTGCTACTAACCCTAACTCCCCTGATATCTCCAAACACTAACCTTCTTACTAACTCTAATACTAACCATCCTGCTAATTCTACTTTACCCTCCTGCTAACCCTATTTATTGTGCTAACTCCATCCTTAACCCTCCTGAAAACCTTAATCTTAAGCTTTCATGAACAGTGGTTACATTAATTCACCTGTTACATCTAACACTAAACAGCCTTCTAATTCTAGCCATTACTCTCCTGTTAACCCTCTGGGGTTGATTTACTAAAGGCAGACTGTGCACTTTGCAAAGTTCAGTTTCACTCTTCAAGTGCAGTTGCTCCAAAGCTTAGTATATGAGGCAAAGCTTCACTTTGCAAAGAATACACAATCACGTGCAAGGAAAATGAAGAAAACAGCATTTTTGCTTGCACATGATTGGATGATGAAACTCAGCAGAACTTCTGCACATGTACTAAATTCTGGAACAGCTGCACTTGCACGGTGCAACTACACTTTGCAAAGTACACAGTCAATTTGCCTTTAGTAAATCAACCCCAGTATCTCTTGCTAATCCTAACCTCGTGCTAACACTAACCCTCCTGATAATTCCAACCTTTACTCTCCTGCTAAACCTATTGCTCTTGCTAACTATAACACTAACCCTCCTGCTAACTGTAATTCTCCTGCCAACTCTAACACTAACCCTGATGCTACCCCTAACCCTCCTGGTAAGTCTAACACGAAATATCCTGCTAATTCTAACCCTTACTCTCCTGTTAACCCTATATATTTAGCTAAACCTATCCCTTGTGATAACTTTAACACTACTGCAAACTACAATGTTAACCCTCCTTTTAACTCTAACCCTTCTGCTAACCCTAACTCTCCTGCTAAATCAAACACTAATCCTTCTGCTAAATGTAAACCTTACTCTCCTGCTAACCCTATCTCTTTTGCTAACTCTAACACTAACCCACTCACTAATTCTACATTATCCTCTTGCTTAACTTCACCCTATTGCTACCTCAATCATCTCCCCTTCTGCTTACTCTAACCCTAACCTTACTGCTGATTCTAAATCTTCTTCAAACTCTAACCCTAACCCGCCTGTTATCCCTAACCATAACCCTCCTGGTAGTTCTAACACTAACCCTTTTTCCAACTCTAACACTATTCTTCCTGCGTATTCCAACACTAAACCTTGCACTAATTCAAATTCCTACTCTCCTGTTAACCCTATATTTCTTGATAATCCTAACCCTTTCACTAACCCTACTGCAAACTGTAACTCTAACCCCTCCTGCTAACTCTAACACTATCCCTCCTGCTAATCCACCTTACCCTTCTACTAACATTATCCCTCCTGCTAACTCCAGCCCTAACCCTCCTGGAAACCCTATTCTTAAGCTTCCCTTAACAGTAGTTAACCCCCCCCCAGTTGTAAATTTACCAGGTCCTCTACCAAGAGCCTCTGTGTTGAAGGCTAACAGTTCTTGTGACAAAGGACATATACAGTACATTATGCTAATGTCCCACCACCAGAACCCACTGATCCAGCAGTTGTCGAGAGTATGAAATGTTGTTAAAAATTAATATAACATATAACTGCAACTCCAGTATTCCTGCAACTTCTTTTTTTGTTGTTGTTTTTGGCAACCATGCAATATGTAACATAAGACTTATATTCATTTCGGGCTTTTTGAACATCCACAGTCCATTTGAGCACATGTAGGAAAGTTTACCTATTTTTTTCAGACTTTTTCCTTAACTTGGAAATCTATATCCGGATATTTGTTTTGATGAATACCATAAGAAATATTCCATCCTTGATTATGAATAAATTTACATTGATGCGGATAGCATGCATACATTTATCCCCACTCTGTATGCACTCAGATGGTCTAAATATATCCCCCCACCTTATCACTTGAACATTAAATTGTAAAAAAAAATAAAATATGTTCCCGGCAATTAAAAATTAGGCGAAATAAAAAATATATTCAATACACCGCACAAGACAATCTGCATATCCTTTGTGCCTAATCTGGAGATTGCAAAGGTAACGTTTAATATGAATCAATCTCGCATTTTACCTTATGTCTATGTCTAAAAATATATTGGATGGCTCTTTGTGAACATTCATTAATTTAAATGCAGTGGGGTCATTTAAAGATCACAGTGATGTCTTGTTTCAGTGAAGCAACTTCCAGAGGGGGTATGCAGAAAGGAGCAAGGGTTTCTAAAAGGATCTTATAGAAGCTCTAAAACTAAATTATAAATTGGTTTACAACAGAATTGCACTCTTGAGCAAATTTTGCAGTATATAAAAATATTTTAGCAATGTAATTATGTCTTTTTGTACCTGTCTTTCGATCATTGATAGATTTCCTTTCATTTGTTTCTGGCTACTCAGAAATGTTTTATTCACATGAGTTTCAGTCTGTATAAAAGCAATGTGTACAGCAAGCTTGTGCAAAGCAATTCAAAGATTTTGGCAAAGTTTAGGCAGCTTTTTGGAAAGCGTTAAAACACCATTAACCTCCTTAGCGGTATTCCCGAGTGTGGCTCGGGGTGAATTTTCAGTACCAAAAGCGGTAACCCCGAGCCACACTTGGGATCACATCGCAGGATCCAGCAAAGTTACTTACCTTGTCCCCAGGATCCTGCGATGTCTCCCCGCTGTGTGTGCGAACCGTGTCCTCCGCCGGATCCATCCCAGTGCCGAGCTCAGTTCCCTGCGATTGCGATGCATGAGATGGAGAACAGAAGAATTGAGCGATAGTGGGGAAATCCGTCAAACACTGAAAGTAATGACAGCGACAGTTCTGCAACTGAGCAAATTTCAGTGTTTTTGATTTGATTACATTATTGAATAATTTTTATTAATATTATTATATGTTATAATTATTTATAGTTATTTATTATATTATAATTTATGATTTCATGTTTCAAACTTTATCATACCCGGAATGTCTACTAGACTCTTGTTTGGACAGATTTAAGTGTGTTATTCCTAAATATAAAAAAGCCAAGTTTCCATGCAAAACATTATACCGCTTTGACCATCAAAAATCATTAATAATCATACCGTCAGGAAGGTTAAGCTCCAGTGTGGGGAGTTTAAACACAGATTTTGATAGGAGTGCTGATTTTCAATGCTAACAGGCTTTGGCATTACTTGAAGCTTCTTTATCTATGAAGGATCTCATTTATCCAGGTCACAGTATAGCTAGTAGTAGTTGGTCACATTCAGCTGGACCTACTCTATACGTCTGAAGATGTTTTCTAGCTTATCCAAGTCAATTTTTTCAGTTCTAATCAGGAACATATCCCATCATTTGTATCCACACAGGTAGCATAGTCATCTTAATAAAATTACCATAGAATGTATTAAGACAGATGTTAGATTGAAATCAGGGTGGGAAGTGTAAGTGGAAAAGCAGCACTCAACCATCCAAATACTAGACAAATTGCATAATGAAAAACGGTGTGGTATCCCTTTAAAAATTAGACCACCAGTATAAACAGCATCAGATAAAGTTAGTGCAAAACAGTCATAAAACATATGTGCAATACAATATTATGAAAGATATACAAATCTGGAGCAAGTCATATTCTAATAAAGGTTACTTCCCCAAACACCAGGTGCGTACACACCTTACCAGAGAAATTGACCTATAAGTTATAGGAGGTAATTAGCGCTTGTGTAAAAAAGGATCTAAGATGCCTCAGCTTGCCATATCAGAACCACTCACAGAACCCAAAAGTGACCAGCTCAGTCCCAATAGTAATATGCCGCCATAAGCAAATGAGGACACAAAAGAGGCCAAACAGTGTCATACTGTTAAAACCAACATGTTTATTAAATAAAAAAAGGTACTCACAAAAGGAGAAGATTTAGGGAACAGCAGGCAAATGCCACCGCACTCAGCCAGCAGGCGTGATGACGTCACCTCTAGCTTTTTCCAATGTTTTGTTGTAATAGACATTATCAATGAACTGCAAATAATGGTGACAACACATACAGTCTAAAGACAAAGAACATAGACATCTCAGGAGTGCTTTGACATTTTGTGGCTGCTCAGTCTGGGCTTTAATTAAAGCCTCCACAATGTCAAGAAGAAAAAAAAAAAATGAGACCAGAGAACAGAGGGGGGGGGGGGGGGGTGGAACACATGGAGGTTGATTTACTAAAGGCAAAAAGACTGTTAACTTTGCAAGCAAATCTTAGTGAATGGGGTTCTGCTGACTTCAGCATCTAATCATGTGCAAGCAAACAGGCTATTTTCTTATTTTACTTGAATGTGATTAGCTATTCTATGCAAAGTGAAATTTCACCACATTCACTTAGCTCTGGGGAAAATTCCCTTGCAAAGTGCAATTTCCTTTGCAAAGTGAGTAGCATAATTTTCTTTAGTAAATCAACCCCATTGAGTAATATAGTCATCCCCTGTGTACCTGGAGGGTCAGAAAAAACTTAAAAGGGTCTTTAACATACATTGCATCCCTTTGTTTTGAAAGCCAAGAAAAACACTGAGACACAAGCGTGTTCCTTCAAAAAACAGCACTCAAACACAAGCAAAGTAACTTGGCATATGCAATGCAGTGAAGTGTGGAATGCAAAGACCTATACATTGAAGAGACAAAACAACCTCTCAACAAACGAATGGCCCAACAAAGGAGAGACATTTTTTTTTTTTTTTTTAATTGTTTATTTATACATTTTTCAAGTCATACAAAGAAAACACATGTAAAACAGTAACATTTAGAAGTAATGCAGGTAAATACTGATTTAGGGATATAATATAATATAATCTGTACATACAAAGGATTAGCAATGTGGTTAGACTGTGAACTTGAGTGGGAGAGATGTCAAGCTCAAGTAAAAATTAAATAAGACATGAAATAAGTGGAAACATCCTCCTACCCTATCTGTAAAGGGGTTATAGAGGTAATATAAACACATTATTTAACCTCATAAAGAGATCTGTGCAATAAGAGAAAGAATAATAGTTAGCCTTCAAACTTACTGAAGTATGTAAGCGGTTGGATTTAATTAATTAACTAGGTCCATATCCTTCAGAACCATATACAGAATCATCCCATGTTGACCATATTTCAGAAAATTTCTGCTCCGTACCCTCCACTACAGCCGTCAGATGCTCCATTCTACGTATGTCAGCCACAGTGGTGATCAATTGTGGGAGTGTTGGGGGTGAGGTGGACAACCATAACCTAGGAATGACCCGTTTAGCAGCCAGTAGAATATAAAACATCAGTCGGCGCATAGCCTTAGTAATACTAGGGAAAGGGAGGCCTATCAAATAGTGCATGGGCGTCAGAGGAACAGGGTTACCAACCAGTGTTTCCAACAATTTCTGGACTCGGACAGGGACATTCCCAAAAAATATGGTAGTGAGAGCCTACAGTATTGTTACATCTCCAACATTGTTTTGAGATTGATCGATTACGGGCGTGTAAAATATCTGGGGTCCTGTACCAATGCATCAGGACTTTGTATGCAGTTTCCTTATGAGTCACACATCGAGAAATTCTGGAAGTGTGCTCCCATATGCTCCCCCAATCCAACAAGGAGATGTCATGTTGCAAGATCTGAGACCATTTTCTCATGTAGTGATGGTTATTTACCGTCATGGGGACAGCCTCGTGCAATATTCTGTATATGGTAGAGATCATTTGGGGCTCATAAGGACCATTGGCGCATAGGGTCTCAAAGTCTGTTGGCTTCTCCAGAGTCAAAGAAGGGGATCTGGTGGAAAAATAATGTCTAATCTGTAAATACGAATGTAAAAGCTTTTGGGGAATCTGATGTTGTTTTTGCAAGTTAGGAAAAGTCAGTAGGTGTCGTGTCACTGGGTTGACAAAGTGACGTAGTTGGAAAAGTCCTGCCTGGGACCATTGCAGCATACGGTCATAAGATAGGCTGTCTGGTATATCTGGGTTGAATAGGATATTCAAGAGTGGTGGGCACGGTGAGGATAGGGAATAGCGCTCGGAACATCTTTTCCAAATAGACAATGTGAACAACATCGGAGCTAAACATATTTTCCGTAATTGGGGCATATGAAGGGGGGTAGAAGGCCAGAGCATATAGCAAGGATGCACTGGGGCTGTGACACTCATTTCTATTTCCGCCCATCTATTTGGGGCTTTCCGGGAGGTCCAGGAGGTAAGAACTCTCAGGTGTGAGGCATAATAGTATTTGATGAAGTCTGGGCCTCCTAATCCCCCCCTACTCTTCCGGGCCAGGACCACCGTCCCTGCCATCCTGTGGGAGGCGTTGTTCCAGATGAAACGGAGGCTTCTTCTTTGAAGGGATTTCAGCTGCGTCATTGGGACCGCCACCGGTAGCGTTTCAAACAAGTATAATAATTTAGGGAGGATGGACATTTTAAGGACATTAATTCGCCCCAGCAGGGACAGGGGAAGGGTGGTCCATTGAGTTAGCAAACGGTTAATTTAGGAGAGAAAATTTTAACAGTCAAGACTGTCACTCATATCCAGTGAGGAGGCAGCGGTGGAAGGGGCTGAACCACATTCTGTATGTCTATAGACGCACGCAACCCAGCCCTACACATGGCTTGCTAGGGGGCGCACGGAACAGAGGCGGAGCAGACAGTGCTGGTGGGGGACCCCAAAAGAGGAGGTACCTTCTCTGTGCAAGATTATTGCATTGTATGAAGTATAAACCTCTTTTTTATTTGAGGAAAAAATATTGGAACCTTTAGTATTACTTTAGGTAAATCCATGTAGACATGGAGTAACTAAAAAGTTATAGAGGAGATTAGCAGCACTGAAATGCAAAAAAGAGAATTCATTCAGATCTACCTTAACTAGCCCACCTATTCTTGCCTTCTAGTGCCTGCTGTCTAAGCAACTTCTATTGTTGAAAGTTTAAAATGGCTAGCAAAAGTAGCAAGGTCATTTTACAAAAGTTGTTAACCTAAAAGGTTCACACTAAGTAGGAGAATGTACGTGCATTAAGTGATCAGTATGTGATTTTGGTGTTTTGTTGTCAGGCTTGCTCAGGAGGAGGATGTACATCAAGTGGTATCACTGAGGCTTCTACAGAAGAGAGCGTACCTGATGGTCTTCTATCTCTAACAGTCCAATCTCTTTCTCCAGATTCCTTCAATATCACTTGGTCTAAGCCAAAGCACCCAAATGGTAAGTAGTCTAAGGAAGGGTAAATGAGCATACCCAGACACAAAGGATAATTAATTGTATCTAAATGTCCTGGAATTGCATGCATGCACATAAATACATCAGTACAGTTCTGGCTGACCTACATTTCCTGTTTCATTATGGCAACCACCACAGCCTTGCACCACTGGGGTCTCCCTTCTTATCCTGCTCAGAACCTAATCTACATAGAGTTGACATGTTCTCCTTGTGCTTGTGTGGATTTCTTATGCATACTCCAGATTCCTCACACACTCTCAAGACTTGCTGGTAGGTTAATTGGCTTCTATCCAAACTGACCTTAGTATGTGTGTGTGCAGGGCCACAAATAAGCCAGTACAACTGGCCCTGTTTTACCAGGCCCCGTCAGCAAGCCCTGGCAATCTGACAGAAGAATGCATGCAGAATAGAAAAATAAATTTTCCAACCAGCGCCCCTCCTGCAGTGGTGCACAGGGCCAATCTAAGTGCAGAGTCCTCCCCCTCCTTCCGCTTGTGTAACTAATTACACACAGAGAGAGATGGAAATCTCCCTCTGTGTCATGGAGCTGGAGTCAGAACTGTTCGGCGGCTGTCAACTCACTGTAACAAAGCCCCGCCTTCTATATTGTGATAGAAGGAACACCCAATGCCGGGAAATTAAATCAGTGTTCCATCTATCACGATCTAGGAGGCAGGGTTTTGTTACAATGGACAGCCATCGAACAGTTCAGACCCCAGCTCCATGACACAGAGGGAGATTCCTGTGTAATACCATGTGTAATCAAGGTACTGGCGAGGCTGCAGATGGGCACAGTGAGGCTGAAATGGACACAGTGAGGCTGCAGATTGGCACAGTGAGGCTGCAGATGGGCACAGTGAGGCTGCAAATGGGCACAGTGAGGCTGCAGGTTGGCACAGTGAGGCTGCAGATTGGCACAGTGAGGCTGAAGATTGACACAGTAAGGATGAAATTGGCACAGTGAGGCTGCAGATGGGCACAGTGAAGCTAAAATGGGCAGAGAGAGGCAGCAGATTGGCACATTGAGGCTGCAGATGGGCACAGTGAGGATGAAATGAGCACAGTGAGGCTACATTGATGTGCACTGATGAGGATGAAATGGGCACAGTGAGACTGCAGATGGGCACAGTGAGACTGCAGATGGGCACAGTGAGGCTGCATTGATGGGCACAGTGAGGTTGCATTGATGTGCACTTATAAGGCTCAAATGGGCAAATTGAGGCTGCAGATGGACACAGTGAGGCTGCATTGATGGCACAGTGAGGCTGTATTGATGGGCACTGATCGGGCTGCAGATGGGCACAGTGAGGCTGCATTCATGGGCACTGGTGAGGCTGCATTGTTCTCTTGTAACATGTCCGCAGTCTCTGACCCTCTCCTGTAGTATGTCTGCAGTCTCTGACCATCTCTTGTATAATCACAGTATTTATTTTGGATAATCAAACTTATAACTGGCTGGAGAAAGATAAATATCACTTGAAGACAAACCTGCACTTTAATTCAAGGCAGGGTTTGGGGAAGGGCCAGGGGTGGAGCTAAAGAAGGGACCAGGGGCGGGGCTTAATGGGGCCCCTTCAGGTAGGCTGTACATTTCTATCAGTGGCCCTGTGTGTGCGTGTATATACACATATAAGATAAGGACCTTAGATTGAGAGCATACATATCAGTTTGGTGCTTTTTGGGCTGCATGTAAGCCTTCTATTTGTCCCGTACATTCCTTGGTCATAGTGTTCCATTTTTCATCAAAGCTACAATATATTTTTATATAATTTGTTCAAAATTTTTTTTAGCAGAGTTAAAAATGTTCAATAACCGAATATGCATTATCAATATTAAAATATTCTACTTAGACTTGTTCTTGAACTAATGAAAGCCCTTATCTTATGATCTTACTTTATTTGGAACTCTGTTTTATTTGACTAACCGTAGATTTGTATGTACCATCAAGTAACTGTAGCACATGTTTTAATTTTGGAGAACTTGGATGGGGAAGGAGATTGGAGTGGGACACTCCAGAAATAGAACTAATCATAAATGAGGACATCTAACTGATCTATTGATTAAGCTCTGGTGAAGTCCTTGCCTAATGCAGATAGAAGACTTCTTGGCAGGAGCAACAAAGTCGTTTCAGGATTGAGGCTGCATTCACACCTTTCAGGTAGAAAGTCGCACCTTTTTACTGCGATTTTACAGCGATTTTTTACTGGGTTTTTTGCCGCATTTTCGCCATGATTTTGCACAGGTCAAAAGGTCACCAATGTAAAAAGCAGAAAAACGACCAGTAATCTTCCCAAATAGAAGCTCATATACTTTTTTGCGTTTCAGGCTACAAAACACTCAGATGCGAACAAGGGCCAATTAAATTAATGGGATTTTGCTTGTTGGGTGTTTTTCGGGTGTTTTTCAGGCATTTTACGAGCTGAAAATGCACAGGTGTGAATGCAGCCTAAGCAAAGTCCCTTAGTAATAGTAGTAAATGGACAAAGCTTTTCAGGATACCAGTCAGCGTTCCCTTGTCTAGCTGAATCTTTAGCACCATGACCATGGTTAAGAGCACAAGTCTATAGATCGTTTAGGTTGGCTGTACTAACAAAATGTCCAGAGAGAACTGGTTACCTCCTTTTAACTTCCAAGCGACACTCTATACCAGTGATACCAGACCAGATCTTCAATAGACAGCCCCTCTCGGCCAGCTATTTCTGACTTCAGACTCTCAGTCCACCCACCTGAGGCTGCAGGGTAGCAGGTGCCTAGGAGAGCCAATGTGCCCCCTCCCAGACTGGCACTCTCCTCTCCAGGAAAGACCTTGTTCTCAGTGTGTCCAAAGAATAAATACCCTCTCCCAGCATCCCTCAGGGACACCCCCCTGGGATTGGCTGGAGTGGCATTAATATTCATGCTGTGTTCTGCATAGTATCCATCTATTCATCCAGAGCTTTCATAGATTACATGGATACAGAGGAGGCCAGGGGCAGAACCAAACAGAAGCTGAGCACATTGAACAGACTACAGTTTTAGGTACATTTCCTTAGCAGTTCTGTTAAGCCGGGGAAGAAATCTATACTAGATTAGACATGTGCAGTTTGTTTCGTCCCAAATTGAAATTCGGACAAATTTTCTTTTTTTTTTTAATTCGGATGTATTCAAATTTGCAAATTGCAAAAGAACCAAATTTAAACGTATCTGAAATATCGAAAAAAAATTCTGACGAAATTCGAATCGATTTGAATAGTTTTCTAATCAATTTCGAATAGTTACAAATTCGAATTTGAAACGTTTTCGAATTTAAATAGTTTTCCAATTTCCAAAGAGAATAAAATTGAATAGAAAATAAAGGAGCAGAATAGAAAAAAATATAATAAAATAGAAAAGAATATAACAGAAAATAAAAGAATAGAATATAATTGAGTAAAACAGAACAAAATAGAAATAGAAAATAAAAGAACAGAATAGAATGGAATAGAAATTATTAGAATAGAATAAAAAAAGAATAGAATAAAATAGAATATAACCATCTTCTGAATTTTGAATAGAATAGAATAGAAAACAATATAATTAAAAAAAAACAATAGAATAGAAATAATATTAGATTTTATTAGATTTTATTCTCTTAGGCAATTGCAAAACTATTCGAATTTGAAAACGATTTGAATTTGAAAACTATTTGAAATTGATTTGAAAACTATTTGAATCGATTCGAATTTGAATTCCGAAAATTCGAATACAAATAAACAAAACAAATTCTGAAAGCGAATCAGATGCTTCCTCTGTCTGTGTCAATCAAAACACAGGCAGAGGAAGTGATGTCACGCTCGGTGCGCCGGTCTATGTGACCGGAACGCCGAGCTGTCAACATGTACAGGTTAGTGCACCAACAGTACACTGACACCAGTACACATAGGCACACAAAACACCCCCCTGTCACCCCCAGATCACCCCCCAGATCACCCCCTCCCCCCCCCAGTCACAGTGTCACTAATTGCAGTGATCATTTTTTTTACTGATCACTGCATTTAGTGTCAGTGTGACTGTAATAACTGTCAGTGCAGTTAGTTTTAGGTCCAAGGTAGCCCCCTACCCCCCCCTAATAAAGGTTTAACCCCTTGATTGCCCCCCAGGTAACCCCTTCACCCCCTTTTGCCAGTGTCACTAAGCGATCGTTTTTCTGATCGCTGTATTAGTGTCACTGCTGTCGCTAGGTAACCATTTTTTTTTTTTTTAGGTAACCGCCATGTTTATATAGGTTCATAAATAGGTTTATAGGTCAGGTACCCCCATATTACAACCTAAATAAAGGTTTTAACCCCTTGATTGCCCCTAGAGTTAACCCTTTCACCAGTGATCACTGTATAACTGTCACTGGTGACGCTGGTTAGCCAGTTAGTTATTTCGTTATTTAGGTTCCCCGTCAGGTTTTTATATAGCGTCAGGTACCCCCATATATTACCTATAAAGGTTTTAACCCCCTGATTGCCCCTAGTTAACCCTTTCACCCCCTTTTGCCAGTGTCACTAAGCGATCGTTTTTCTGATCGCTGCATTAGTGTCGCTAGGTAACCATTTTTTTTTTTTAGGTAACCGCCATGTTTATATAGGTTCATAAATAGGTTTATAGGTCAGGTACCCCCATATTACAACCTAAATAAAGGTTTTAACCCCCTGATTGCCCCTAGAGTTAACCCTTTCACCAGTGATCACTGTATAACTGTCACTGGTGACGCTGGTTAGCCAGTTAGTTATTTCGTTATTTAGGTTCCCCGTCAGGTTTTTATATAGCGTCAGGTACCCCCATATATTACCTAATAAAGGTTTTAAACCCCCTGATTGCCCCTAGTTAACCCTTTCACCCCCTTTTGCCAGTGTCACTAAGCGATCGTTTTTTCTGATCGCTGCATTAGTGTCGCTAGGTAACCAGTTTTTTTTTGTATTACTGTTACGGGTGACGCTGGTTAGTTAGCTTGTTTTTTATACTGTCAGGGCACCCGCCATTTATTACCCAATAACGGTTTAACCCCCTGATCGCCCGGCGGGTGATATCAATTAGGTTTTAGGGTCAAATAAGGTCTGCCTCGCCCCAGGTTAGTGCCAGTACCGCAAACACCCACGCGCAAAGCATACACCTCCCTTAGTGGCACAGTATCTGATCAGATCAATATCTGATCTGATCAGATCTATACTAGCGTCCCAGCAGTTTAGGGTTCCAAAAAAAAACGCATTGTTAGCGGGATCAGCCCAGATACCTGCTAGCACCTGCGTTTTCCCCCTCCCGCCCAGCCCAGCCCACCAAAGTGCAGTATCGATCGATCACTGTCACTTACAAAACACTAAGCACACATAACTGCAGCGTTCGCAGAGTCAGGCCTGATCCCTGCGATCGCTAACATTTTTTTTTGTGGTAGCGTTTTGATTCAGTCGCTTCAGTCAGGAGCTTTTTTACCTGTGAATCTCAAAAAAATAAAAAAAAAAAAAATAGTTGTCGTTTTATTGTTCTCTCTCTCACTCTATTCTCTCTCTATTGTTGCTCTTTTTTTACTCCATTCTATTCTGCAATGTTTTATTATGTTTTATCATGTTTTATCATGCTTGCTTTTCAGGTATGTAATTTTGTTTACTGTGTTTTAGTGTTAAGCATTTTTTTGTTTTCAGGTGCGCCATTCAGTTGCAACGCGGATTTATTTATCTTGACAGCAACAGCGTTTGCTCCCACGATACATAAAGCCGCGACTCCAACGCTGTAGGAGGTGATTTCACCACCACAGTTAAAAAAAAGAGCATATATGCCGAAGCATGGGGGCAGCAGGGGGGGGGAGGAGCGATTGGCTCCTAATGCCACGTACATACGGTCGAAATTCCGACCGTGTGTACACGGCATAACTTTTGCGGGAGGATGCCCCCATGCATCGGCATATATAAATGGTGCATGTATGCCCATCATTAGAAGTGGGTGGATGAAGGGAGGTATTCTAATGGTGGGCATACCCACCAATCAATCTCTTTTTTTCGTTCAGCCAAGAGGCTGCATGAAAAAAAAAAGATTACAATATATGTCCAGTATGTTGCTGGACTTTGAATGGTTATACCAGAATGATGCCTGCAGGTTTAGGTAGCATTTTGGTATCATTCTTTTCAGCCAGTGATCGGCTTTCATGTAAAAGCAATTCTAGCGGGTAATTAGCCTCTAGACTGCTTTTACAAGCAGTGGGAGGGAATGTCCCCCCTCCCGGATATAAACCGCGCCATTGGGAAATTGGGAAAGCATTTTATCACACCAATCTTGGTGTGGTCAGATGCTTTGAGGGCAGAGGAAAGATCTAGGGTCTAATAGACCCCAATTTTTTTCAAAAAAAGAGTACCTGTCACTGCCTATTGCTATCATAGGGGATATTTACATTGCCTGAGATAACAATAAAAATCATAACAAAGAAAAAAAATGGAAGGAACAGTTTAAAAATAAAATAAAAAAGCTAAATAAATAAAAAAAAAAACAAAAAAAAAAAAAAAGCACCCCTGCCCCCCCTTCTCTTGCGCAAAGGCGTACACAAGCGTTGGTCTGGCGTCATATGTAAACAGCAATTGCACCATGCATGTGAGGTATCACCGCGAAGGTCAGATCGAGGGCAGTAATTTTAGCAGTAGACCTCCTCCGTGAATCTAATGTGGTATCATGTAAAGGCTTTTAAAGGCTTTTAAAAATGTATGTAGTTTGTCGCCACTGCGTGTTTGTGCGCAATTTTAAAGCATGTCGTGTTTGGTATCCATGTACTCGGCCTAAGATCATATTTTTTATTTCATCAAAAATTTGAGCAATATAGTGTGTTTTAGTGCATTAAAATAAAAAAAAGTGTATTTTTTCCACAAAAAATGCGTTTGAAAAATCGCTGCGCAAATACTGTGTGGAAAAAAAAAAAATGCAACACCCACCATTTTAATCTGTAGGGCCTTTGCTTTAACATTATATATAGTGTTTGGGGGTTCAACGTAATTTTCTTGCAAAAAAAAAATATGTTTTCATGTAAACAAAAAGTGTCAGAAAGGGCTTTGTCTACAAGTGGTTAGAAGAGTGGGTGACGTGTGACATAGGCTTCTAAATGTTGTGCATAAAATGCCAGGACAGTTCAAACCCCCCCCAAATGACCCCATTTTGGAAAGTAGACACCCCAAGCTATTTGATGAGAGCAATGTTGAGCCCATTAAATATTTTTTTTTTTTTTGTCCCAAGAGATTGAATAATGAAAAAAAAAAATATATATATTTTTTTTTTTTACAAAAAGTTGTCACTAAATGATATATTGCTCAAACATGTCATGGGCATATGTGGAAATACACCCCAAAATACATTCTGTTGCTTCTCCTGAGTACGGGGATACCACATGTGTGGGACTTTTTGGGAGCCTAGCTGCATACGGAACCCCAAAAACCAATCACCGCCTTCAGGCTTTCTAAGGGTGTAATTTTTTTATTTCACTTCTCACTGCCAATCACAGTTTCGGAGGCCATGGAATGCCCAGATGGCATAAAACCCCCCAAAATGACCCCATTTTGGAAAGTAGACACCCCAAGCTATTTGCTGAGAGGTATGGTGAGTATTTTGCAGATCTCGCTTTTTGTCACAAAGTTTTGAAAATTGAAAAAAAGAAAAAAAAAAAAATGTTTTTTTTTCTTTACTTTCTTCATTTTCAAAAACAAATGAGAGCTGTAAAATACTCACCATGCCTCTCAACAAATAGCTTGGGGTGTCTACTTTCCAAAATGGGGTCATTTGGGGGGGTTTTGTGCTATTTGGCATTTTATGGCCTTCGAAACGGTGATAGGTAGTGAGTAGTGAAATCAAAAATTTGCACCCTTAGAAATCCTGAAGGCGGTGCTTGGGTTTCGGGGCCCCGTACGCGGCTAGGCTCCCAAAAAGTACCACACATGTGGTATCCCCATACTCAGGAGAAGCAGCAAAATGTATTTTGGGGTGCAATTCCACATATAACTATGGCATGTGTGAGCAATATATCATTTAGTGACAACTTTTTGAAAAAAAAAAAAATCTTTTTTATTTTTGTCTTTATTCAATCACTTGGGACTAAAAAAAAAAATATTCAATGGGCTCAACATGCCTCTCAGCAAATAGCTTGGGGTGTCTACTTTCCAAAATGGGGTCATTTGGGGGGGTTTTGTACTTCTCTGCCATTTTAGCACCTCAAGAAATGAAATAGGCAGTCATAAATTAAAAGCGGTGTAAATTCCAGAAAATGTACTCTAGTTTGTAGACGCTATAACTTTTGCGCAAACCAATAAATATACGCTTATTGGCATTTTTTTTTTACTAAAGACATGTGGCTGAATACATTTTGGCCCAAATGTTTGACTAAAATTGAGTTTATTAGATTTTTTTTATAACAAAAAGTAGAAAATCTCTTTTTTTTTCAAAATTTTCGCTCTTTTTCCGTTTATATCGCAAAAAATAAAAATCACAGAGGCAATCAAATACCATCAAAAGAAAGCTCTATTTGTGGGAAGAAAAGGACGCAAATTTCGTTTGGTTACAAAATTGCATGACCGCGCAATTACCAGTTAAAGTAGTGCAGTGCGAAATTGAAAAAAGACCTCTGGTCCTTTGGCTGCCAAATGGTCCGGGGCTGAAGTGGTTAAACAAATGTAACTAAACTTGTCTATATATACTAGACTAATCCTAGCACCTACCTAGGAGGTGCAACATAACCTTATTTTTTTCTGTGATTGACATTGTGGTAAAGTGTAAGTACAACGCTAACATTGACTTTCCTATTGGGTCTCTTTTGGTCTGTTAACCATAACTTTGAAACAGTTTTGTTAAATATGTTTAAACCCTGCATGCCAAGATACATTTCTAAACATCCTGGTATTCAAGATGTGCATCTTTCCCCCCTCCCCCCCCCCCCCCACCAGCGATGTAGGTGGTGGTCTCATGGGCTCTCCTATTCTTTCAGGGACCACAGTAAAGTGCCAGAGCTTTGAGAGTAGGAGAGCTGGGCTAGGGAACATCCCTTTGGCGAATTAACTTATGAACCCGGTGATATGTATTACATTAATTTCGGGTTCACAGTTGTCATTCCTGGCTACTGTAGCTGAGGATGTAGCTAATTAAGCATGGTTTGTGTTTGATTGGCTGCAGTGGAGGGCTGGGCAGACATTGGGCATCTAATAGATGCATGATGTCTCCTTAAAGAGGACCTGTCACCTGCCCAGTGCTATCACATAGAAGGCCTGTTAGTTATCTTGTGATAGCCATGAAGTTAAAAGAAGAAAACATTTAATATAGAATATTTAAAAAAAATTATAAATAACCTCCACTTCATTACCATAATGCCTCTGGATACTGGGGACGTTATCGCGTTTCAGTCATATATATTGTTATCGGTTATTATCTCTCTTGGTGTTCCTTGTGTCATATTCATCTTATATTGAATAGGCAACAAGTGGCCTTTGTCTTTTATAACCTCACTTTGCATTGAATGTGCTTCAGTACCGTATATACTTGAGTATAAGCCGACACAAATATAAGCCGAGGCACCTATATTTACCACAAAAAAAATGGGAAAACGTATCGACTCGAGTATAAGCCTAGGGTGAGAAATGCGCAGCTACTGTAAGTGGAAAAGAGGGTCAACAATGCCCATTTGCAGCCTCACTGTGCCCATTTGCAGCCATAGGTCCCCCGAACTTCAAACTTGGTAGTTAATGGTTCCTAAATGCCCCCTAGCTGCAGCCAAAATTTGGGGTCTCTGGACCCAAAGGGTCCCGAAATGACATTGTTGCAGATGGACACAGTTGACCGACTTTGGGGCTCCGTATGTTACATATCCAAATATAAGGGTTCCTAGCACCAAGTGGCCCCGAGATACGGGGTCCCAAAGTCGGTTCGGAAAATGTCAAGCACTTTTCTGCAGAAGAGAATTCAATTTTCCGAACCGACTTTGGAGCACCGTATCTCGGGGCCACTTGGTGCTAGGAACCCCATATTTGGTTATGTTGTAGTGCTAGCAAAAAAGAAAAGGTCCCCCCAAGAGGAATTGGTGGGGTTTTTAGGCAGCGTTTAGAAAATAAGTTCTCTGAAAGATATTGTTATATTCAAAATATGAATCTTTATTAGATTAAAGATATCGCATGTGACATATAAATGAAGATAAAAATAGGAGACATGGGTCCCAAATGGATAAAACAATACAGAAATTTAAAACAGATTTGCACTATCAGACAAAAAGCTTTTACAACAATATAGTTTACATAACCAAATTTTGGGGGTAAAAGTGAACCTGACGCGTTTCGACCCGTTTTAGTGAGGGTCTTCCTCAAAGGTGGTTTTGTCTGTTTGAAAAGAGAAAGGATAAGAACAATATATTGTAGCAATATTTCATTTGCATATATTTGTCTCCAATTGACCTTTCACATCACATAGCATAATATCACATTGTACTGTGAAATATTTACCTAGTGTGTAAATTTCTATAGATTACTCCTTCTATGTGATGGGGTTCCCTCTAGGTCGGTGTGCTCCAAATCCTAGACAGCGTCCCGCTATAGCGCCCCCCAGCGGGCGCGCGGCAGATAAGGCGATCCAGCAACGGGACCTACGAGGGGTCACATCCAATGGATAGGCTGCCCACGGATCAGTACGTGGGCCAAACGGGCAGAGGAAGGGAGGTGGAAGGGGAGGGGAGGGAGGGGGGGGGGGGGGGGGGGGGGGGGGGGGGGGGGGGGGGGGGGGGGGTGAAAGGGGGGGGAAGGGGGGAAGGGGAAGGAAGGGATGAAAATGGGGTTCCTTGAGGTCCCCTGTTCTGCACACCTGTCATGGGATCCAAGATCATATACTTAGATGTATATCATAAGAGATTGCCATAACAGTTAAACAATGTCTGGTACACTTGAAACGGTAGTAGGGAGGAATAGGATTTTTGAAGTAAGAGTGATTGTGCCATTGATGTGTTTATGGGTGGTGCAGGTTTGTGTGTTGTTTGTCTCTAAGCTCGTGATTGGAAGTGGGAAGGAGAAAAGGAGAAGGGGAAAAGGGGAAACAGATGGGGTAAGGAAAGGGAGGGAGTGGGGGGTGAAGGGAGGGAAAGAGAAGGGAAGAGTGGAAGCTGGAAGGGGAGTGAAGGGGGGGGGGGGAGGGGAGGAAGGGAAGAGAAGAAGGGGGGGGAATGGGAAGGGGGGGGAGGGGGGGGAAAGGGGGGGGGAGGAGGAAGGGGGAAAGGGGGGGGGGGAAGGGGGAGGGGAGGGGGGGGGGAGGGAAAAACCAATACATGGCATGCACATGTATAGGTAGACATAGACATAGATGCTGCAGCATACACATAGGTGGGACAAGGAAAAGTGGGATGGGACAAGGGTGGGACGGTGGAGGGGGATGAAAAGAGGTGTTGTGTGAGAATGGGAGGGGGAAAAAGGGGGGGGGAAGAAGAGGGGAAAAAGGAAAAAGTGAAAAGGGGAGGGGGGGGGAAGCAGGGGAAAAGGAAAAGGACAAGGGAAGGAAGGGGGGGGGGATGGTGGAGAAGGGGGAGGGGGGGGAGGGGATGGGGGAAGGAAGGGGATGACTGTGAGGGGGGGGGGAAAGGGGGGGAGAAGAAAGAGTGAAGGGGTAAGTGAGATAAAGTGCCAAAGGAATGGAGGGGATTGATTATGATGTCAGTCAAGCCGCTGATGCTTAGTTGGGCACTATGCTGGTAATGCTGTGAGTCACTGAAATGAGGGGGTCGTAGAGTGGGGGTGTGTGTGGGTGAAAGTGTGGAGTGGTGCCATTGAGTGTGGTGTGGGGAGCTAGGGATTGGGACCATAGGGGGATTGTGAGTATGTGAGTGTGGAACAGGGGAAAGCATAAGCAGAAAGGAGGTATACCAGTATGTCAGATACCAACAAGCAATATAGAGTTACCTAATAGAGTTGGTGTATCTTGCTCAGGTTGCGAGGTGCATGTAAAGGCCCATATATTGCAAACCAGAGTGTGCTGTATTGATTGCGAGTTCCAAAGATGGAATGCCCAGTCTGGGGATGGAAACAGGGTCATACACTGCGTCTAACGTTGGTCCCAGAAGGGAGAGGCATGGAACTAGGAGAGGTTCTACTCACTGTGTTTGTATGGCATGGTTCTTGGATCATCACATGGAGATAGGTTTGCTTGACCTTCCCATGTGGTATTTATGGGTGTGTACCCAATTAGAATCAGGTGTGCATATTAGAACATCATATGGTGTCAATTCAGGGCATCCCCGGGGAGGGGAGGGGAAGGGGGTGGAGGGGTGGGGTGGGAGGAAGGAAAAAAATAAATATATATATAAAAAATAAAAAAAAAGTAAAGGGCGGAGAGAACGGGGAAAGATGGGTGGGAAGGAGGGAAAAAAAAAAAATTATATATATAACAATAACATAAAAATAAAAAAGGGGTGAGGGCAGGGAACATAAAAGGGTGTCACCTTCCATCTACCGTTCCTGTACCCGCAAGGCCCACCCGTCCGTGGGAGCCATGACAGCAACATATGCCATCTGGAGTGGCCTATGTTGCCGTCATGGCTCCCAGTGACACCCTTTTATGTTCCCTGCCCTCACCCCTTTTTTATTTTATTTATTTTATATATATTTTTTTTTTTTTTTTTTTTTTCCCTCCTTCCCACCCATCTTTCCCCGTTCTCTCCGCCCTTTCCCCTTCTCCACCCCTTTCCCCTCCCCTCCCCGGGGATGCCCTGAATTGACACCATATGGTGTTCTAATATGCACACCTGATTCTAATTGGGTACACACCTAACCACACAATACCACATGGGAAGGTCAAGCAAACCTATCTCCATGTGATGATCCAAGAACCATGCCATACAAACACAGTGAGTAGAACCTCTCCTAGTTCCATGCCTCTCCCTTCTGGGACCAACGTTAGACGCAGTGTATGACCCTGTTTCCATCCCCAGACTGGGCATTCCATCTTTGGAACTCGCAATCAATACAGCACACTCTGGTTTGCAATATATGGGCCTTTACATGCACCTCGCAACCTGAGCAAGATACACCAACTCTATTAGGTAACTCTATATTGCTTGTTGGTATCTGGCATACTGGTATACCTCCTTTCTGCTTATGCTTTCCCCTGTTCCACACTCAAATACTCACAATCCCCCTATGGTCCCAATCCCTAGCTCCCCACACCACACTCAATGGCACCACTCCACACTTTCACCCACACACACACACCCCCACTCTAGGACCCCCTCATTTCAGTGACTCACAGCATTACCAGCATAGTGCCCAACTAAGCATCAGCGGCTTGACTGACATCATAATCAATCCCCTCCATTCCTTTGGCACTTTATCTCACTTACCCCTTCACTCTTTCTTCTCCCCCCCCTTTCTCCCCCCCTCACAGTCATCCCCTTCCTTCCCCCATCCCCTCCCCCCCCCCCCCTTCTCCACCATCCCCCCCCCCCCCCCTTCCTTCCCTTGTCCTTTTCCTTTTCCCCTGCTTCCCCCCCCCCTCCCCTTTTCACTTTTTCCTTTTTCCCCTCTTCTTCCCCCCCCCCTTTTTTTTTCCCCCTCCCACTCTCACACAACACCTCTTTTCGTCCCTCCACCGTCCCACCCTTGTCCCACCCCACTTTTCCTTGTCCCACCTATGTGGATGCTGCAGCATCTATGCCTATGTCTACCTATACATGTGCATGCCATGTATTGGTTTTTCCCTCCCCCCCCTCCCCCCTCCTCCCCCCCCCCCCTTTTTTCCCCCCCCCCCCCCCCCTCCCCCCTTTTTTCCCCCCCCCCCCCCCCCCCCCCTCTTCTCTTCCCTTCCTCCCCTCCCCCCCCCCCCCCCCCCTTTCACTCCCCTTCCAGCTTCCACTCTTCCCTTCTCTTTCCCTCCCTTCACCCCCCCCACTCCCTCCCTTTCCTTACCCCATCTGTTTCCCCTTTTCCCCTTCTCCTTTTCTCCTTGCCACTTCCAATCACGAGCTTAGAGACAAACAACACACAAACCTGCACCACCCATAAACACATCAATGGCACAATCACTCTTACTTCAAAAATCCTATTCCTCCCTACTACCGTTTCAAGTGTACCAGACATTGTTTAACTGTTATGGCAATCTCTTATGATATACATCTAAGTATATGATCTTGGATCCCATGACAGGTGTGCGGAACAGGGGACCTCAAGGAACCCCATTTTCATCCCTTCCTTCCCCTTCCCCCCCTTTCCCCCCCTTCCCCCCCCTCCCTCCCCTCCCCTTCCACCTCCCTTCCTCTGCCCGTTTGGCCCACGTACTGATCCGTGGGCAGCCTATCCATTGGATGTGACCCCTCGTAGGTCCCGTTGCTGGATCGCCTTATCTGCCGCGCGCCCGCTGGGGGGCGCTATAGCGGGACGCTGTCTAGGATTTGGAGCACACCGACCTAGAGGGAACCCCATCACATAGAAGGAGTAATCTATAAAAATTTACACACTAGGTAAATATTTCACAGTACAATGTGATATTATGCTATGTGATGTGAAAGGTCAATTGGAGACAAATATATGCAAATGAAATATTGCTACAATATATTGTTCTTATCCTTTCTCTTTTCAAACAGACAAAACCACCTTTGAGGAAGACCCTCACTAAAACGGGTCGAAACGCGTCAGGTTCACTTTTACCCCCAAAATTTGGTTATGTAAACTATATTGTTGTAAAAGCTTTTTGTCTGTCAGTGCAAATCTGTTTTAAATTTCTGTATTGTTTTATCCATTTGGGACCCATGTCTCCTATTTTTATCTTCATTTATATGTCACATGCGATATCTTTAATCTAATAAAGATTCATATTTTGAATATAACAATATCTTTCAGAGAACTTATTTTCTAAACGCTGCCTAAAAACCCCACCAATTCCTCTTGGGGGGACCTTTTCTTTTTTGTTTTCACATCCCAGGGGTGAGCAGCAAAACATCATCTCCAGTTAGTGTATTTTCCCCTTCTATGTTGTAGTGCTAGTTCCACTGTGGTTACATACCTAATTTCCTAGCACCAAGTGCCCTTGAGATACGGGGCCCCAAAGTCAGGTCGGAAAATGTAATTCTCTGCTGCAGAAAAGTGCTTGACTCCAGTATAAGCCTGGGGGCATTTTCAGCACAAAAAAATGTGCTGAAAAACTTGGCTTATACTCGAGTATATACGGTATGTCATTTTTCTTATACAAAAATAACAATAAAAACTGATTAAACATAAAAAGTTATATTTGGAGGGAGAAAGCTAAGTGGATGTAAACTCAAATTTTTTGTTTTTCTATTAAGGCTTGTACCTTGTCTTGCCACAAAGAGTTAATCCAGCTCTGAGCAGTCCTCTTATCTTTTTTCATTGAGATAAAAATGGTCAGACAAAGAAATAGATGTCTGTTTCTCCCCTTTGCTGTGAGTGACAGGTGATTTACATATCTCATGCACATGCTTTCTTCTGGATGTTAGTGATCATGGGGCATAATCCACAAGACCAGCAGAAGTTCAGTGTAGGAAATACACAGGAGAAAATGCTTGTTGACAAGGGGAATGTAGAGGTGGGCGGGGAGAATACTGACATCACGACTCCACCCACCGAGCTCCGGACAACATACCCACCCACAGAATCTACAGTTTTCCGGGTCTCATAACAGACAGAGGGGAGACATTTGACAGGTAAGGGTACGTGCAGGAGGCATGTATATCCTTATAGAAAACCACTATGGAAGTAGTTTAGAAAGGATGAGAGTGGATTTACATCTACTAATTTCTAGCATTTTTTTCTAGCAAAAAATGCTGATTTTTCTGTCTAAATATGCTAGTACATCTAAAAATCGCATATCCCCAATGCCGCTGTCCAAGGGTGGCTCTGTTGCTCTTTCACCCAGAGTGGGGACACCCTAAGACAGGAAGTGTGTTACTTGCCAAAAACACTGAGTGAAAATAAAGGGGGAAAAAAATTTATAAAATATAACGAATGCAGCCACCACTTTTTAAGAATTGGTAAGCTGCAATATATTAAAATTTTGTTTTTGGGTTTAGATACACTGTTAAATAATGAATACCTGTCTGGCTCAGTGGAATAGAATAGGGATTGTTCATACAAGAATGCTGACAGCCTATACATGCTTAGAATCAGGAGAATTCAGTTAGGTAAAAAAAACATTACTGCGATTATGGGAACTCTTAAAATTAAGGTTTATTTGAGTTATCAAAAATATATATTTTTTTCTCCAGCATTACAATTGGATTTTGTTATGTTTTCATGTTAGACAGATAAGTATTTGAATTCTTTTTTATGTGTCTTATAAGCTTTTGCCACTACTGAAAATGTGTAAGTGTTCTATGAATATTTTCCATAAACAATGTTCCTAGTTAAAATTTAATGCATGCTAAAATGAAAATGTATTTTATTTAGCAGAAAGAAGTGTAAAGACTACAGCAGCAAATCTTTGAGTGTGTAGCAATAAGCAATGGGCAGAAAGAAAATGAATTTTGTGCTTGTTCTTTTAAAGTCGGCATCTCTAAGGACATAAGTGTGACAAAATCCATTTGCAAGATGCTTAACATTTGTTGTTAATAATTCATCAGTCACAAACGTACATCAAAACATCTTCAAATAAAAAAAAAAATGTGTAAGCAAAGAAAATTGAGCAATTTAGATTTTAGTGTTTGTGTCAAAAAAGCTAATTATTTTAGTGAAAAAAACGCTATTTATGGGGCCTAACATACCCACAGGCATTTGATTGCAATCTAAAGGAAGTTTGAGTCCGTAAAGTGTTTGTTGGAATTGACCATCCAGAAAACGAACTTTCATACAGGTGGTCAGGGGGTGGTAAAAATGGGGGGGCTGAACCACAGTTTCTCACCCGGACGAGGCTGTACACATGCCATGTCATCAAGGCTTTGCTTCATGGCCATGGCATTTTTAACTTGGGTACAGAGTTTGACAAGTGGCACCACTAGTCAAACTCACTTATTGAGTTCAAAGGGGCGCACCGCAAGCTTGTGCAATACACGCATTTGCTGCAAGGTAATGCAGCATTATAGGGGTAAATCAGGTGATGAGAAGGCGATATAATGCCTCCTCACTGCATGTCAAATGCCCTCTAAAAAGAGATCCAAACATGGATAGTTGTTCAGAGGGCACCACACTCCACTGCAGGTGGGAAAAAGTCCTTAGAGGTATGTTAAGAAAAATTTCCATAGCAATTTGCTTATTGAAATGGGAAGTGCATTTGTTCTGTGCAAATGGGGCAAAAAAAAAAATAAAAAATGTTAGGCTATTTCCTGTGCTGGACAAAGAGATAAATTCCCGCGCATTGTGAAGATATCCTCTTGCTTCCTGTTGAGTCCCTATGATAGGAAGTGAAGAGAAATCTCCTCAATGGGACACATATGGCAACGAATAAATACAAAAATCAACAACAGTTTTAACCCTCCACTAATCTAAAGTGTAAGTGGAAAATGTATATTTTTGGCTGTAGATATACTTAAACATTTAATGTATTTTTTGCTGCAAACGGTTTCACCCACTTACGTTAAAAAAATGTATTCAGTGCCTAAAATTTAGACTTGGTCTTCGCATCTTTCCTTACCTTAATAGAGCAGTGCTTAGACTGTGAGAGGGAGAAGGAAATAGCAAAGTGAGAAGAGGAGTAACCTTATTAATCCGCTGCTGCTAGAAATGAAGAAGGTTATTTACAGCAGAAGGTGATCACTCGATGTCCTCAGGCACCCGCCGATCATCAGTAAAACACAGAGAACTGAGAATTGCCCGTGCTAACAGGCATATCTCAGTTCTGACAGGGGGTGAAGGAATGGATTCTGTGTCTCTGCAAAGCAGGGACTAGAATTGATCTCTTCCCCTAATGAAAGCAGCACAATGTGTACACAAAAACACTGGCTAGACACACAGTTAACCCCTTGATCACTCTCGAAGTTTAACCCCTTCCAAGCCAGTGTAATTAGTACAGTAACAGTGCATATTTTTAGCACTGATCACTGTATCAGTGTCACTGGTTCCCGCAAAGTGTCAGTAATGCCGCTTACACTCTTTTTTTTTTTTCAATTCTGACTCGGTTTGCGAGTGTTGTCTCGCAAAACGAGCAGAATTCAAGCTAATGGGGTGTGCAGTACCACATTTGGCCAGAGGTGCGGGGACACCGGGGACACTCGGAAGGGTTCGGAGCCATTCAGAAATACTCGGAAATACTCGGAAACACTTGGAAATACTCAGTTTCCGAGCCTTTCCGAGGCTTTCCGAGTTCCGCTGAGCTGTCCCCGAGTATTTCTGAGGCCCCCCCACCTCTGGCCACATGGGGTATTGCATATAATAGTCAATGCAGAACGAATTATCTTCATTTCCATTGACTTCTATGGGGAAAGTCGCTTTGATATACAAGTGCTTTGGATTACAAGCATTCTCCTGGAACGGATTATGCTCTTAATTACAAGGTTCCACTGTACGTTATTTCAGAGGCTTCAAACATTAACAAAAGGTATTGCATCTTCACCATCTGAACAAAACAATTGAATACAAATGAAAACAAATGAATACAAATTAATTTGTTATTTTCATTATAATTTATTTTGGAATAATTGAAATTTCTTACTGTTGTGACTCGGAGATTCGGATACATCCGAACCTCCAAATCACGCAAATTTTGATTCATAACGAAACGCACATGTCTACAGCCTATTTAGTTCACCCAATCAGCTAATGACAAACAGCCGGGGTTAATGGTGAATGTTGTTTCGCCATAAACGCAAACGCCATCCCTGGTACTGTTGTACCGTATGCCGTGTCTTATTTCATCTCTGCAGCTAAGGCACACAGAAGCACAACAAACATAGTTTTACCTTTTGGAAGTTGTATGTATTTTTTTTTTCAGGAAGTTGGTAGTTTTGCATCTTTACTTAATGCAATTTTTGAGACTGAAAGGCAGATTGATATTTTTCTTAGTTTTAGCATATGAGGCTTTGAAAATGGTTGCTATATATCTTGCGTGTCCTTGTCTTAATTCATATGTGCATACGCATACAAAGTAGGCTATGAAATCAAATCTGCTCGAGTTTCCCAAATATATTGTAAGGTTGCTGTGACTGATGTAACCCGCGTGCCCTTGAAAAGCACTGAAGTACGGACATGCATTTCGCTGGAAGAGAAATTATCTTCCTTCAGATTACTGTTTTATTCAATGGCTAAAAGGGTTTGTGTTTTTGATCAAAGTTAACGAGAGCCCCGGATCATTGCCCTGTGAAAATATGCCGCTCAGGATCGTAATGGGGTCCTAGCTTATGCATTCCAAATCAGCAAGAATTTAGTGAATCTAATGTACTATTGTCATGGGAAACACATGGCCCCTTTATCTGTGCCTTGTCTCAGGGCAGGTTGTATGTTACAAACTAAAATCACTTAGGCACCTGTCGACCGGCTGCATTCGTAAGAGGAAGTGTAGAAGTATATTTATGTTAAAGAAGTATTAAACACAAAAGAAAACATTTAATATATTTAAGCTTACCAATTCTTACATGTGGTGGCTGCATTGGTTTTCCTTTTAGGCGTTCTTTCCTTTATTTTTACCTGGTGATCCAGCCAGTAAGTCTGTTATTTTTCAACAGAACAAGCTCTCCTGTAAATGTCACAGTTAAGCCCCATACACACGGTCGGAAAATCCGACCACCAAATCCATCGGATTTGGTCCGTCGGATTTAGTCCGACACTGGTGTTGCATACACACGGTCGGACAATGTTGTCGGAAAATCTGATCATTCTGAACGTGGTGACGTTTGCTGCCTACGACGGGACTACGTAGAGGCTAGTAGCCAATAGCTTTGGTCTTGTAAAGTGATCTGAGCATGCGTAGCACTTTGTCCGTCGGAATTCGCTACACACGATCGGATTTGGTGTGATCGGACTTTGTTGTCGAAAAATCTATCCAGCAGGAGATAGGACTTTGTCCGTCGGACAATCCGATGGAAACTGTCCGATGGTGCCTACACACGGTCGGAATTTCCGACAACATTGTCCGATAGGACAGAATCCATCGGAAAATCCGACCGTGTGTATGGGGCTTTAGAGTGTTGAGACAAACCATTTACCACTGACAGGGGTGCTTACAATAATCACCTTTCATTTATTTATGTAAAACCTTTAGCCCTCTTTTACACTGAGGCAGTTTTCAGGCGTTTTAGCGCTAGAAATAGCGCCTGTAAAGCACCTGAAAACTGCCTCCCATGCCGTCCGAATGTGAAAGCCGAAGTGCTTTCACACTGGGGCGGTGCGCTTGCGGGACATTCGAAAAAGTCCTGCAAGCAGCATCTTTGGGTGGGTTGGGAGCACTGTATACAGCTCTCCCAAAACGCCCCTGCCTCAAAAGCGCTGCAACACGGGTACTTTTAACCCCTTCTTCGGCCGCTAGTTAGGGTTAAAAGCGTCCCGCTAGCATCCAAAAAGATCTGCTTAAACAGGGCTAAAGCTCCACTAAAATGAGCGGCGCTTTAGCACTAAAGCACGGGCGTCCCCAGTGTGAAAGTAGCCTTATCTTATAAGAAAAAAGCAAAAAAACTGTTGCTGTAGCTGCTTGTGTGACTGCAGTGTGAGCAGGAGTTTGGCTTCAGTTTGTTAATTTATCTAAATCTGCTAGTATATATATATATATATATATATATATATATATATATATATATATATATATATATATATATATATATATATATATATATATATAAACTCCCCTCCCCCCAGATTAACAATGCTGTTTTCTGCTGTTCCCCCCTGTGCTCCTTCATCCAGAGTGGAGGCACTCTAATACAGGAGGTATGTTACTAACCAGATCATCAGGTGAAACCAAAGAGGAAACAGCCTAAAAATGATGGGTAAGCTGCAATATATTACACGTTTGGTTTTGGGTTTAATGCAGCTTTAACCTAGGTTCACACTGCTGTTAGAAACCATGCGAGTTCAGCTGATTTCAATCTGGCAATGCAGTCTGACTTTAGGGGAAGATTTGACAGACATCTATGTGAGTTCCTGCACAGATGTCAATACAAATTGCCCCCCGAAGTCGCCAAAAGTAGTACAGGAACTCCTTTTGGGAATTGTTGTGGCGCCGCACCAATTTGGACGGTGCTATTGCCGGCAATAGCCGCCGATTTGGAATGCGATTTGGCAAAAGGAAAAAAATGCTTGCGGCTGTAATGAATTGTCGGATCTCGGCAATATAGATGAAAATCATTGAAAAAAAACGGCATGGGTTCCCCTCAGTCCATTACCAGGCCCTTTGGGTCTGGTATGAATATTAAGGGGAACCCTGCTTTGAAATAAAAAAAAAAGTAAACTGCAGCTTTAATTGACCATGGCTGTAATTGCTCTTTGCAGTTTAAAAAAATATACATACACTTTTTTCTAAATTCTGTATGGGCTGATTTTTTTGCCTTAAGTTATTAAAATGGTAAGCTTCAATGAGTTACAATAAATACATTTACTCCTATCTGTAAAATCCAAGCAACATTTCAAACAAGCATGAGGTGTCTTGAAAATAATAATAATGTAATTCTAAAGTAACTCATGGGTTTTGCTTAAATATTTTGCATGTTGATTTTTTATTTCTATTGTTTTGTTGTAACATCTGATTTTATTTTTTATTCCATTTTAGGTGTAATAACATCTTACGGATTATACATGGATGGAATCTTGATGCAGAATTCTTCACGTCTAAGTTATTTTGTGGACGGCCTGACTCCCTGGAGTAAGCGTTCCTTTAGGCTTCAGGCTTGTACTGCAAAAGGCTGTGCCTTCGGTGAAAAGGTATGAAATGGCTCATTAACCAGATCTGCGCTCTCCCTGAGTCTGGAGTTAAGAGTGTGGTGTGTGCAAAAGTGTCTTTCTTAACTTTAAAAATTATTCTATTAAAGGTGTCCGCCAGACAAATTTAAAAATGAAAGTTTATCCAAAGCTAAAACTTTTTTTTTGCTTTGGATAGAGTAGGGAATAGCTAAAACTATGTTTTTTCTTTTTTTTTAATTTTTTGCTGTTTGTCTTCCATTGGGGACATTTACCTTCACTTCCTGACTCCAAAGTCAGGAGAAATCCCCTTTTAGGTTGGGTCCACACTATTGCGAATTGGATGCGGGTTTCACCACATCTAATTCGCATGTCAGGGGATTGTGACCAGCTCTCTATGGAGCTGGTTCACACATCTCCGGAGCAGCTCCAGAGCGAATTGCAAAGGAGTCATGTGCGTTTTCTGGTCTGTTTCAGGTCCGAATTCAGCCAAAAATTCTGACTGAAATCGGAACTGACCGCTCCATGCTTCAGTGTGAACCCGGCCTTAGACACTTGTCGCCACTACAGATGTCCCCATTGGAAGATTTCCCCTAACTTCCTTTAAAAAGTCAATGTAAAAATGTGTATTTTCCTTCACTTTCTGTCCCATCAATAGTATGAATCGCTCCAGTGGGGACAGCCATAGAAACCTGAAAAGAGGTCCAACCCTCCCACACAAAAATAGTTTTGCCCTTATACACGCTTGAAAGCTAGACATAATACAGGCATTAATACATCAATAATTTTATTTTTAATTGCAAGCTGTGTATGTAATGGAATTTTATTTTGTATCAGCCTCTTGCAGTCCTTGTACAGCAGAGCTCAGAGAGGGAGAGGAGGAATCAGCACAAAAAGCCAATCAATTCATGCCACGACAAGGACTGTGCTGGTTGGAGGAGAGAGTAGAGTGATAGAGAGATAGGCCTA
>CM053028.1:61311287-61330137 GCA_028564925.1 Lithobates sylvaticus
AGTGGAGCTTTAGCTTTTTGCGTTTATGGCGAAACAACATTCACCATTAACCCCGGCTGTTTGTCATTAGCTGATTGGGTGAACTAAATAGGCTGTAGACATGTGCGTTTCGTTATGAATCAAAATTTGCGTGATTTGGAGGGTCGGATGTATCCGAATCTCCGAATCACAACAGTAAGAAATTTCAATTAATCCAAAATAAATTATAATGAAAACAACAAATTAATTTGTATTCATTTGTTTTCATTTGTATTCAATTGTTTTGTTCAGATGATGAAGATGCAATACCTTTTGTTAATGTTTGAAGCCTCTGAAATAACGTACAGTGGAACCTTGGATTAAGAGCATAATCCGTTCCAGGAGAATGCTTGTAATCCAAAGCACTTGTATATCAAAGCGACTTTCCCCATAGAAGTCAATGGAAACGAAGATAATTCATTCTGCATTTACTATTACATGCAACAATACCCCATGTGGCCAGAGGTGGGGGGGCCTCAGAAATACTCGGGGACAGCTCAGCCGAACTCGGAAAGCCTCGGAAAGCTTCGGAAACTGAGTATTTCCAAGTGTTTCCGAGTATTTCCGAGTATTTCTGAATGGCTCCGAACCCTTTCGAGTGTCCCCGGTGTCCCCGCACCTCTGGCCAAATGTGGTACTGCACACCCCATTAGCTGGAATTCTGCTCGTTTTGCGAGACAAGACTCGCAAACCGAGTCAGAATTGAAAAAAAAAAAAAAAGAGTGTAAGCGGCATTACTGACACTTTGCGGGAACCAGTGACACTGATACAGTGATCAGTACTAAAAATATGCACTGTTACTGTACTAATTACACTGGCTTGGAAGGGGTTAAACTTCGAGGGTGATCAAGGGGTTAACTGTGTGCCTAGCCAGTGTTTTTGTGTACACATTGTGCTGCTTTCATTAGGGGAAGAGATCAATTCTAGTCCCTGCTTTGCAGAGACACAGAATCCATTCCTTCACCCCCTGTCAGAACTGAGATATGCCTGTTAACACGGGCAATTCTCAGTTCTCTGTGTTTTACTGATGATCGGCGGGTGCCTGAGGACATCGGGTGATCACCTTCTGCTGTAAATAACCTTCTTCATTTCTAGCAGCAGCGGATTAATAAGGTTACTCCTCTTCTCACTTTGCTATTTCCTTCTCCCTCTCACAGTCTAAGCACTGCTCTATTAAGGTAAGGAAAGATGCGAAGACCAAGTCTAAATTTTAAGCACTGAATACATGTTTTTTAACGTAAGTGGGTGGAACCGTTTGCAGTAAAAAATACATTAAATGTTTAAGTATATCTATTTTACACTTACACTTTAGATTAGTGGAGGGTTAAAACTGTTGTTGATTTTTTAATTTATTTGTTGCCATATGTGTCCCATTGAGGAGATTTCTCTTTACTTCCTATCATAGGGACTCAACAGGAAGCAAGAGGATATCTTCACGATGTGGGGCAAATTATCTCTTTGTCCAGCACAGGAAATAGCCTAATAACATTTTATTTTATTTTGTTTGCCCCATTTGCACAGAACAAATGCACTTCCCATTTCAATAAGCAAATTGCTATGGAAACTTTTTCTTAACATACCCCTAAGGACTTTTTCCCACCTGCAGTGGAGTGTGGTGCCCTCTGAGCAAATATCCATGTTTGGATCTCTTTTTAGAGGGCATTTGACATGCAGTGAGGAGACATTATATCGCCTTCTCATCACCTGATTTAATCCTATAATGCTGCATTACCTTGCCGCAATTGCGTGTATTGCACAAGCTTGCGGTGCGCCCCTTTGAACTCAATAAGTGAGTTTGACTAGTGGTGCCACTTGTCAAACTCTGTACCCAAGTTAAAAATGCCATGGCCGTGAAGCAAAGCCTCGATGGCATGGCATGTGTACAGCCTCGTCCAGGTGAGAGACTGGGGGTGATAAAACTGTGGTTCAGCCCCCCATTTTTACCACCCTCTGACCACCTGTATGAAAGAGACGTTTGTTTTCTGGATGGTCAATTCCAACGAACACTTTACGGACTCAAACTTCCTTTAGATTGCAATCAAATGCCTGTGGGTATGTTAGGTCCCATAAAGAACGTTTTTTTCACCAAAATAATTAGCTTTTTTGACACAAACACTAAAATCTAAATTGCTCAATTTTCTTTGCTTACACATTCTTTTTTTTTATTTGAAGATGTTTTGATGTACGTTTGTGACTGATGAATTATTAACAACAAATGTTAAGCATCTTGCAAATGGATTTTGTCACACTTATGTCCTTAGAGATGCCGACTTTAAAAGAACAAGCACAAAATTCATTTTCTTTCTGCCCATTGCTTATTGCTACACACTCAAAGATTTGCTGCTGTAGTCTTTACACTTCTTTCTGCTAAATAAAATACATTTTCATTTTAGCATGCATTAAATTTTAACTAGGAACATTGTTTATGGAAAATATTCATAGAACACTTACACATTTTCAGTAGTGGCAAAAGCTTATAAGACACATAAAAAAAAATTCAAATACTTATCTGTCTAACATGAAAACATAACAAAATCCAATTGTAATGCTGGAGAAAAAAATATATATTTTTGATAACTCAAATAAACCTTAATTTTAAGAGTTCCCATAATCGCAGTAATGTTTTTTTTTACCTAACTGAATTCTCCTGATTCTAAGCATGTATAGGCTGTCAGCATTCTTGTATGAACAATCCCTATTCTATTCCACTGAGCCAGACAGGTATTCATTATTTAACAGTGTATCTAAACCCAAAAACAAAATTTTAATATATTGCAGCTTACCAATTCTTAAAAAGTTTTTCCCCCTTTATTTTCACTCAGTGTTTTTGGCAAGTAACACACTTCCTGTCTTAGGGTGTCCCCACTCTGGGTGAAAGAGCAACAGAGCCACCCTTGGACAGAGGCATTGGGGATATGCGATTTTTAGATGTACTAGCATATTTAGACAGAAAAATCAGCATTTTTTGCTAGAAAAAAATGCTAGAAATTAGTAGATATAAATCCACTCTCATCCTTTCTAAACTACTTCCATAGTGGTTTTCTATAAGGATATATATGCCTCCTGCACGTACCCTTACCTGTCAAATGTCTCCCCTCTGTCTGTTATGAGACCCGAAAAACTGTAGATTCTGTGGGTGGGTCTGTTGTCCGGAGCTCGGTGGGTGGAGTCGTGAAGTCAGTATTCTCCCCGCCCACCTCTACACTCCCCTTGTCAACATGCATTTTCTCCTGTGTATTTCTTACACTGAACTTCTGCTGGTCTTGTGGATTATGCCCCATGATCACTAACATCCAGAAGAGAGCATGTGCATGAGATATGTAAATCACCTGTCACTCACAGCAAGGGGGAGAAACAGACATCTATTTCTTTGTCTGACCGTTTTTATCTCAATGAAAAAAGATAAGAGGTCTGCTCAGAGCTGGATTAACTCTTTGTGGCAAGACAAGGTACAAGCCTTAATAGAAAAAACTAAAAATTTGAGTTTACATACACTTTAACTTTCTCCCTCCAAAAATGATATAACTTTTTATGTTTAATCAGTTTTTATTGCTATTTTTGTATAAGGAAAATGACATACCGTATATAATCGAGTATAAGCCAAGTTTTTCAGCACATTTTTTTGTGCTGAAAATGCAGCCTCACTCTGCCATCAATGCAGCCTCACTGTGCCCATCTGAAGCCTCACTGTGCCCATCTGTAGCCTTATAAGTGTACATCAATGCAGCCTCACTGTGCCAAACAATGCAGCCTCACTGTGCCTATCTGCAATCTCACTGTGCCCATCTGCAGTCTCACTGTGCCCATTTCATCCTCATCAGTGCACATCAATGCAGCCTCATTGTGCTCATTTCATCCTCACTGTGCCCTTCTGCAGCCTCACTGTGCTATCAACGCAGCCTATCTGTGCCCATTTCAGCCTCACTGTGCCAATCTGCTGCCTATCTGTGCCCATTTCAGCCTCACTACATCAATCTGCAGCCTCACTGTGTCAATCTGCAGCCTCACTGTGCCCATTTCAGCCTCAGTACATCAATCTGCAGCCTCACTGTGTCAATCTGCAGCCTCACTGTGTCAATCTGCAGCCTCACTGTGCCAATCTGCAAGCTCACTGTGCCCATTTGCAGCCTCACTGTGCCCATATGCAGCCTCACTGTGCCCATCTGCAGCCTCACTGTGCCCATCTGCAGCATCTCTGTGCAAATCTGCAGCCTCACTGTGCCCATTTCAGCCTCACTGTGCCCATCTGCAGCCTCGCCAGTACCTTGATTACACAGAGTATTACACAGGAATCTCCCTCTGTGTCATGGAGCTGGGGTCTGAACTGTTTGGCGCCTGTCCATTGTAACAAAGATCGTGATAGACAGAACACTGATTTAATTTCCCTGCATTGGATCAGTGTTCCGTCTATAACAATGTAGGAGGCGGGACTTTGTTACAGTGAGTTGAGAGCCGCCGAACAGTTCCGACCCCAGCTCCATGACACAGAGGGAGCTTTCCATCTCTCTCTCTCTGTGATTAGTTACACAAGCGGAAGGAGAGAGAGGAGGGAGGACTCTGCACTTAGATCGGCCGCTGGTTGGAGAATTTATTTTCCTATTCTGCATGCATTCTTCTGTCAGATCGCCCGTGCCTGCTGGCCGGGCCCGGTACAACAGGGCCAGTTGTACTGGCTTATCAGCGGCCCTGCGCACACACATACTAAGGTCAGTTTGGATAGAAGCCAATTAACCTACCAGCAAGTCTTGAGAGTGTGGGAGGAATCTGGAGTATGCATAAGAAAAAAATGATGTGCATGCATGCAATTCCAGGACATTTAGATACAATTAATTATCCTTTGTGTCTGGGTATGCTCATTTACCCTTCCTTAGACTACTTACCATTTGGGTGCTTTGGCTTAGACCAAGTGATATTGAAGGAATCTGGAGAAAGTGATTGGACTGTTAGAGATAGAAGACCATCAGGTACGCTCTCTTCTGTAGAAGCCTCAGTGATACCACTTGATGTACATCCTCCTCCTGAGCAAGCCTGACAACAAAACACCAAAATCACATACTGATCACTTAATGCACGTACATTCTTCTACTTAGTGTGAACCTTTTAGGTTAACAACTTTTGTAAAATGACCTTGCTACTTTTGCTAGCCATTTTAAACTTTCAACAATAGAAGTTGCTTAGACAGCAGGCACTAGAAGGCAAGGATAGGTGGGCTAGTTAAGGTAGATCTGAATGAATTCTCTTTTTTGCATTTTAGTGCTGCTAATCTCCGCTATCCCTTTTTAGTTACTCCTACGTGTCTACATGGATTTACCTAAAGTAATACTAAAGGTTACAATATTTTTTCCTCAAATAAAAAAGAGGTTTATACTTAATACAATACAATAATCTTGCACAGAAGAGGTACCTCCTCTTTTGGGGTCGCCCACCAGCACTGTCCGCTCCTCCTCTGTTCCGTGCGCCCCCTAGCAAGCCATGTGTAGGGCTGGGTTGCGTGCGTCTATAGACACACAGAGTGCGGTTCAGCCCCTTCCACTGCTGCCTCCCCAGTGGATATGACTGACAGTCTTGACTGTTAACATTTTCTCTCCTTTGTTGGGCCATTCCACACTTCACTGCACTGCATATACCAACTTACTTTGCTTGTGTTTGAGTGCTGTTTTTTGAAGGAACACGCTTTTGTCTCACTGTTTTTCTTGGCTTGCAAAACAAAGGGATGCAATGTTTGTTAAAGACCCTTTTAATTTTTTTCTGACCCTCCAGGTACACAGGGGGTGACTATATTACTCCATGGGGTTGATTTACTAAAGAAAATTAGGCTACTCACTTTGCAAAGGGAGTTGCACTTAGCTTTCCCCAGAGCTAAGTGATTGTGGTGAAATTTCACTTTGCATAGAAAAACTAATCACATTCAAGTAAAATATAAAATATTGCACATGATTAGATGCTGAAGTCAGCAAAACCCCATTCACTAAGCTCAAGATTTGCTTGCAAAGTTAACAGTCTTTTTGCCTTTAGTAAATCAACCTCCACGTGTTCCACTTCCCCCCTCTGTTCTGTGGTCTCGTTTTTTTCTTCTTCTTGACATTGTGGAGGCTTTAATTAACACCCAGACTGAGCAGCCACAAAATGTCAAAGCACTCCTGAGATATCTATGTTCTTTGTCTTTAGACTGTAAGTGTTGTCACCATCATTTGCAGTTCATTGATAATGTCTATTACAACAAAACGATGGAAAAAGCTAGAGGTGACGTCATCACGCCTGCTGGCTGAGTGCGGTGGCGTTTGCCTGCTGTTCCCTAAATCTTCTCCTTTTGTGAGTACCTTTTTTTATTTAATAAACATGTTGGTTTTAACAGTATGACACTGTTTGGCCTCTTTTGTGTCCTCATTTGCTTATGGCGACATGTTACTATTGGGACTGAGCTGGTCACTTTTGGGTTCTGTGAGTGGTTCTGATATGGCAAGCTGAGGCACCTTAGATCCTTTTTTACACAAGCGCTAATTACCTCCTATAATTTATAGGTCAATTTCTCTGGTAAGGTGTGTACGCACCTGGTGTTTGGGGAAGTAACCTTTATTAGAATATGACTTGCTCCAGATTTGTATATCTTTCATAATATTGTATTGCACATATGTTTTATGACTGTTTTGCACTAACTTTATCTGATGCTGTTTATACTGGTGGTCTAATTTTTAAAGGGATACCACACCGTTTTTCATTATGCAATTTGTCTAGTATTTGGATGGTTGAGTGCTGCTTTTCTGTACACATTTTACATTGAGTGCAACGTTTTCTTTTCTTTTCTTTTTTTTTTTATTACTATTATCATCTAAGCATGGTCTTGTAGAGCATTGGTTCTCAACCTCAGTCCTCAAGTACCCCCAACAGACCATGTTTTGGGAATTTCTCTTAGATAAAATAGCTGTCCAAAATACCAAGTCATTGACTCTGATTTAAAGCACCTGTGCAAGATAAAGGAAAACCTTCAAACAAGGCCTGTTGGGGTACTTGAGGACAGAGTTGAGATTCACTGCTGTAGAGTCCTCATAAACCCCAGTTTGTGTATCATCTCTACCCCAGCGATTTGACAATTCACACCTTCAGCCATTTGAATCGAAGTGGTGACACCTTTGCAGACTTCCTGACACCAAAGGATGAAATTATGTACCTAGAACAGGATGGCTTCACAACTTTTACACTTCCCACCCTGATTTCAATCTAACATCTGTCTTAATACATTCTATGGTAATTTTATTAAGATGACTGTGCTACCTGTGTAGATATAAATGATGGGATATGTTCCTGATTAGAACTGAAAAAATTGACTTGGATAAGCTAGAAAACATCTTCAGACGTATAGAGTAGGTCCAGCTGAATGTGACCCACTACTACTAGCTATACTGTGACCTGGATAAATGAGATCCTTTATAGATAAAGAAGCTTCAAGTAATGCCAAAGCCTGTTAGCATTGACAATCAGCACTCCTATCAAAATCTGTGTTTAAACTCCCCACACTGGAGCTTAACCTTCCTGACGGTATGATTATTAATGATTTTTGATGGTCAAAGCGGTATAATGTTTTGCATGGAAATTTGGCGTTTTTATATATTTAGGAATAACACACTTAAATCTGTCCAAACAAGAGTCTAGTAGACATTCCGGGTTTGAAACATGAAATCATAAATTATAATATAATAACTAACTATGAATAATTATAACATATAATAATATTAATAAAAATTATTCAATAATGTAATCAAATCAAAAACACTGAAATTTGCTTAGTTGCAGAACTGTCGCTGTCATTACTTTCAGTGTTTGACGGATTTCCCCACTATCGCTCAATTCTTCTGTTCTCCATCTCGTACATCGCAATCGCAGGGAACGGAGCTCGGCACTGGGATGGATCCGGTGGAGGACAGGGTTCGCGCACACAGCGGGGAGACATAGCAGGATCCTGGGGACAAGGTAAGTAACTTTGCTGGATCCTGCGATGAGATCCTGAGTGTGGCTTGGGGTTACCGCTTTTGGTACTGAAAATTCATCCCGAGCCACACTCGGGATTACCGCTAAGGATGTTAATGGTGTTTTAACAGTTTCCAAAAAGCTGCCTAAACTTTGCCAAAAGCTTTGAATTGCTTTGCACAAGCTTTCTGTACACATTGCTTTTATACAGACTGAAACTGATGTGAATAAAACATTTCTGAGTAGCCAGAAGCAAATGAAAGGAAATCTATCAATGATCGAAAGACAGGTACAAAAAGACATAATTACATTGCTAAAATATTTTTATATACTGCGAAATTTGCTCAAGAGTGCAATTCTGTTGTAAACCAATTTATAATTTAGTTTTAGAGCTTCTATAAGATCCTTTTAGAAACCCTTGCTCCTTTCTGTATACCCCCTCTGGAAGTTGCTTCACTGAAACAAGACATCACTGTGATCTTTAAATGACCCCACTGCATTTAAATTAATGAATGTTCACAAAGAGCCATCCAATATATTTTTAGACATAGACATAAGGTAAAATGCGAGATTGATTCATATTAAACGTTACCTTTGCAATCTCCAGATTAGGCACAAAGGATATGCAGATTGTCTTGTGCGGTGTATTGAATATATTTTTTATTTCGCCTAATTTTTAATTGCCGGGAACATATTTTATTTTTTTTTACAATTTAATGTTCAAGTGATAAGGTGGGGGGATATATTTAGACCATCTGAGTGCATACAGAGTGGGGATAAATGTATGCATGCTATCCGCATCAATGTAAATTTATTCATAATCAAGGATGGAATATTTCTTATGGTATTCATCAAAACAAATATCCGGATATAGATTTCCAAGTTAAGGAAAAAGTCTGAAAAAAATAGGTAAACTTTCCTACATGTGCTCAAATGGACTGTGGATGTTCAAAAAGCCCGAAATGAATATAAGTCTTATGTTACATATTGCATGGTTGCCAAAAACAACAACAAAAAAAGAAGTTGCAGGAATACTGGAGTTGCAGTTATATGTTATATTCATTTTTAACAACATTTCATACTCTCGACAACTGCTGGATCAGTGGGTTCTGGTGGTGGGACATTAGCATACTGTACTGTATATGTCCTTTGTCACAAGAACTGTTAGCCTTCAACACAGAGGCTCTTGGTAGAGGACCTGATAAATTTACAACTGGGGGGGGTTAACTACTGTTAAGGGAAGCTTAAGAATAGGGTTTCCAGGAGGGTTAGGGCTGGAGTTAGCAGGAGGGATAATGTTAGTAGAAGGGTAAGGTGGATTAGCAGGAGGGATAGTGTTAGAGTTAGCAGGAGGGGTTAGAGTTACAGTTTGCAGTAAGGTTAGTGAGAGGGTTAGGATTATCAAGAAATATAGGGTTAACAGGAGAGTAGGAATTTGAATTAGTGCAAGGTTTAGTGTTGGAATACGCAGGAAGAATAGTGTTAGAGTTGGAAAAAGGGTTAGTGTTAGAACTACCAGGAGGGTTATGGTTAGGGATAACAGGCGGGTTAGGGTTAGAGTTTGAAGAAGAGTTAGAATCAGCAGTAAGGTTAGGGTTAGAGTAAGCAGAAGGGGAGATGATTGAGGTAGCAGTAGGGTGAAGTTAAGCAAGAGGATAATGTAGAATTAGTGGGTGGGTTAGTGTTAGAGTTAGCAAAAGAGATAGGGTTAGCAGGAGAGTAAGGTTTACATTTAGCAGAAGGATTAGTGTTTGATTTAGCAGGAGAGTTAGGGTTAGCAGAAGGGTTAGAGTTAAAAGGGGTTAACAGGAGAATAAGGATTAGAATTAGCAGGATATTTAGTGTTAGACTTACCAGGAGGGTTAGGGGTAGCATCATGGTTAGTGTTAGAGTTGGCAGAAGAATTACAGTTAGCAGGAGGGTTAGTGTTATAGTTAGCAATAGCAATAGGTTTAGCAGGAGAGTAAAGGTTGGAATTATCAGGAGGATTAGTGTTAGCAGGAGGGTTAGGATTAGCAAGAGATACTGGGGTTGATTTACTAAAGGCAAATTGACTGTGTACTTTGCAAAGTGTAGTTGCACCGTGCAAGTGCAGCTGTTCCAGAATTTAGTACATGTGCAGAAGTTCTGCTGACTTTCATCATCCAATCATGTGCAAGCAAAAATGCTGTTTTCTTTATTTTCCTTGCACGTGATTGTGTATTCTTTGCAAAGTGAAGCTTCACCTCATATACTAAGCTCTGGAGCAACTGCACTTGAAGGGTGAAACTGAACTTTGCAAAGTGCACAGTCTGCCTTTAGTAAATCAACCCCACAGGGTTAACAGGAGAGTAATGGCTAGAATTAGTAGGTTGTTTAGTGTTAGATGTAACAGGTGAATTAATGTAACCACTGTTCATGAAAGCTTAAGATTAAGGTTTTCAGGAGGGTTAAGGATGGAGTTAGCACAATAAATAGGGTTAGCAGCAGTGGCGGCTGGTGCTCAAATTTTTTGGGGGGGCGCAAAACAAACAGCCTCACCGTGCCATCAAACGCTTTCACTGTGCCCATTAAATGCTGCCACTGTGCCCATCAAACGCTGCGACTGTGCCCAACAAACGCTGCCACTGTGCCCATCAAACGCTGCCACTGTCCCCTTTAAATGCTGCCACTGTCCCCTTTAAACGCTGCCACTGTGCCCATCAAATGCTGCCACTGTGCCCATCAAACGCTGCCACTGTGCCCATCAAACGCTGCCACTGTGCCCATTAAATGCTGCCACTGTCCCCTTTAAACGCTGCCACTGTCCCCATTAAATGCTGCCACTGTCCCCTTTAAACGCTGTCACTGTGCCCATCAAATGCTGCCACTGTGCCCATCAAACGCTGCCACTGTGCCCATTAAATGCTGCCACTGTCCCCTTTAAACGCTGCCACTGTGCCCATTAAATGCTGCCACTGTCCCCTTTAAACACTGCCACTGTGCCCATCAAACGCTGCCACTGTGCCCATCAAACGCTGCCACTGTGCCCATTAAATGCTGCCACTGTGCCCATTAAATGCTGCCACTGTCCCCTTTAAACGCTGCCACTGTGCCCATAAAATGCTGCTACTGTGCCCATCTAACGCTGCCACTGTGCCCATCTAACGCTGTCACTGTGCCCATCTAACGCTGCCACTGTGCCCATGTAAAGCTGCCACTGTGCCCATCTAACGCTGTCACTGTGCCCCAAGTGCTGCCATTGTGCCTCAAATGCTGCCACTGTGCCCATTAAATGCTGCCACTGTGCCCATCTAACGCTGCCACTGTGCCCATCTAACGCTGCCACTGTGCCCATCTAACGCTGCCACTGTGCCCATGTAAAGCTGCCACTGTGCCCATTTAACACTGCCACTGTGCCCATCTAACACTGCCACTATGCCCATCTAACGCTGTCATTGTGCCCATTAAATGCTGCCAATGGCACTTACCTTGTCAGGCAGCGAGCGGTGTCTCCTCATCTTCTCCCGCACTCCTCCTGTCTTCTGCAGTGATTGGACGCTAGGCGTCCAATCACAGCGCCTGTGACTTCAGCCAATCAGGGGACCGGTAACACAGACCGGCAACCTGATTGGCTGAGAGGCGGGTCTGTGTTAGGGAAGCGATGTATTCGCTTCCCTAACACAATACTGTGTAAGCAGAGAACGCAAAGCATTGCGCCCGCTGTTTACACTTCTGGAAGCCTATTAGAGCACACCGCTCTAATAAGGTCCCCTATTAGAGCTTTACAGCTCTAATAGGGCGCTTCCAGAAACACCCCCCCCCCCGCTGTAATTCAGATGCCCGGCGCCCGACAAGGGGCCGGACACCTGAATAGGGGGAGGCAGCGGTGACAATAGATAGATTCATGCAATGCATGAATCTATCTATTGGTGATAGAGCGGTGCAGGAGAGGGGGGGCGGCGCTCCTGCGCCCTCTATGCACGCACCGCCACTGGTTAGCAGGAGGGTAAAGTAGAATTAGCAGGATGGTTAGTATTACAGTTAGTAAGAAGGTTAGTGTTTAGAGATATCAGGGGAGTTAGGGTTAGTAGCAGAGTTAGGGTTAGCAGAAAGATTAGCATTAGCAGAAGGGTCAGAGTTATAGCAGGAGGTATAGCGTTACAGTTTGCAGTAGTGTTAAGGTTAGCAGGAGGGTTAGGATTAGCAAAAGATATAGGGTTTACAAGAGAGTAACAGTTAGAATTAGCAGGAGATTTAATGTTAGAGTAAGCTGGAGTAAGTGGAATGCCGCGTACACACGGACGGACTTTCCGACGGCAAATGTGCGATCGGAGCTTGTTGTCGGAAATTCCGACCGTGTGTAGGCTACATCGGATAGTTTCCATCGGAATTTCCGTCACACAAAATTTGAGATCTGGTTCTCAAATTTTCTGACAACAAAATCTGTTGTCGGAAATTACGATCGCGTGTAGACAATTCCGACGCACAAAGTACCATGCATGCTCCGAATCAAGCAGAAGAGCAGCACTGGCTATTGAACTTAATTATTCTCGGCTCGCCGTACGTGTTGAACATCACTGTGTTCTTGACGTTCGGAATTTCCAACCAACTTTGTGTGAAAGACAAGTTTGAGCCAACATCCGTCGAAAAAAAAAACATCTGATTTTGTTGTGTTGTCGGAATGTCCGATCGTGTGTACATGGCATTAGAGTTAGCAGGTGGGTTAAGGTTAGCAGGAGGGTTAGAATAAGAGTTAGCAAATGGCTTAGAGTTAGAACTACAAGGAGAGATAGGGGTAGCAGGAGGGTTAGTGTTAGTAGGTGGATTAGGGTGAACAAAATAGTTAGGGTTTGAAAGAGGATCAGGGTAAGCAGACGACTTGGGTTTAAGTGGTGGAGAAAGGGTTAGGTTTAGCAGGAGGTTTGGGAGTTACAGGGTTCAAGTTTGGGATTGTTTTCTGTACCCACAGCAGTGATTGCACACAAAAAAACTTGACAGGTTAGTTGTACTGAAGACAGTACAACCAGCCTGGCCATAGATGGATCGGAATTAGTTTTTTTGATCCATCTATGGTCCGTCTTAACCCCCCTGGCATTATTCCCGACTCTGGCTCGGGGTGGATTTTCAGAACCAAAAGCGGTAACCCCGAGCCAGACTCGGGATCGCATTGCAGGATCCAGGAAGAGCTTACTTACCTTGGCCCCTGGATCCTGCGATGTCTCCCCGCAGTGTGAGCAGCTCATCCTCCGTTCGATTCATCACGGACCCGGGCTCCGTTCCCTGCGAGCGTTGAGAAGCACAGGGACGGAGAACGGCGCCAAATTCAAAAAGTAAAACACACACTATACATACAGTACACTGTAATCTTACAGATTACATTACTGTATAAAATAATTTCACATCCCTTTTGTCCCTAGTGGTTTGTCCCGTGCCCTGCATGCAGTTTTATAATATAAAAACTGTTCTTTCTGCCTGGAAACTGGAGATTGTCCATAGCAACCAAAAGCGTCCCTTTACATCAAAAGCAGTTTTAGACAGCTATAAAACAGCGATAATAAATTAGAATCACTCGCAGAATTGAGCGATAGTGATTTGTGGGGAAATTCATCATCAGTGTTTTTGATTTGATTACATTATTGAATAATTTTTATAATTTTTATTTTATTATTTGGTATAATTATTTATAGTTATTCATTATATTATAATTTATGATTTCATGTTTCAAACTTTATCATACCCGGGATGTCTACTAGACTCTGGTTTGGACAGATTTAAGTGAGTTATTCCTAAGAATTACAGGCCTACAATATAAAACGCCAAATTTCCATGCAAAATAATTGTACTGCTTTCAGCACCAAAAATCTGAAATAATCATACCGCCAGGGAGGTAAAGAGAACACTTTTCTGGAAACTCCCTTTAAGAGACATATACTGGATCCTGCTAGGTAATTCTTCTTGCTTTTTATCAATTCTGTCCATAAAATTAATTATATTTATATTCATCTATATCAGTTTCCCAGAGACTGTTGTCTTTGCAGATTTTTTTCTTTACATTTTGCTAAACTTTTGTGTATCAGTATACCTTGAACAGAGAACAATGGGGTCGACCCCCGAAAGCTTGTCCCAAAAAGGTAACTGTTAATGCACATAAGAAAGTATCACATACAGTATAGTACTCAACTATGTCTTCATTATCCAAAATACTTACGGAAAGTTTAATGAAATAGGTGGTTCCTGGAATTAGTCCCTGGATGGTATAATCCTGAAACAGCTCAGTGCTATTGTACACAGGATCCCACACACTTGAATTGGTCACATCTTTGGTGATATACAGCAAGTACCGCTCAAGAACTCCATTGATTATTTCAGGTTCCTTCCACCTGGTGAATCACAGAATATAGGGCATTGTTATGTTTTATTGCTATCCCATTTAACCTCATGTAACACGATTATGCCCGCACACCACACATATGCATCTATGGGCAGCAGAGGTTTCTGTGCTGAGAGCGCGCTCCCAACACAGAGACCAAGCTGTCAAGGTCTGTATTAATGATTGGGAACCAGTGGGACCGGTTCCCAATCATGTGTCCACTGTGGCAGCCAATCACAGTGGTCACATAACTAGGCAGACCTTCTGACCCCTGGCTGTATGTGACCAGTTAAAGGGGCACTGGGATGGCAGGTTAACCACACCAGACATAAAGGAAAACAAATGACCCACTATGTTGCCAGTTTGGCAACTAAATAAATAATGGGCATGAATGGTCTTGGCTATGAGAAATATTAATTAAACTGAGTCTATTCCCTTGAGAAGAGACAAATAAGGGAGAATATGAACACCTTGTATAATTGTAGTCTCTGTGGAATGTTGTTTAATTTAGGATCAATGCAAAAGACAAATGGGCCCTCTTTAGGATTGGAGGGAACAAGTTGAAAGTGAAAACTTTGGGCAAAGTAAAAAAACATTACATATATATATTGGAGTATGTCAAAAGCATTAAGATGGCAGTTTTTTGTCTCCTTGTCCCCCATAACATGACATGTTGATCTGGCCAGAACTGAAGGAAACCACCAGCTTTCAGGCAGATAGGGACGGTTACATACCTAATATATATACTTGTAGAATCCACAACTGTCACCCCAGGAAGAGGTACGTACAGCGGTGGTAGCTGAGCCGTCAGCAAGGTGACTTCAGAACTGTTTGTGCAACCAACAAGTGTGCAGGCGCCGACCACAAACCGATGTGCTGCAAACGATCCCAATCCTGGAAGACAAGCACAGCGGGAGGTCATGTCATCAAGACAAGTAATCACAAAGTTTCTGTGTAATGGCAGATTACCTCTTCACCTTTTCCTACGTTTCATCGCTTTTCATCTAAGGCCTTTTGGGATTATCAAAAGCTTTTTCAACCCTTTCACAATCGTTATCATTTTTGCCTAGAAGCCTAATGTACAGTATCTCAGATAAGACGTTCTGATATATATATTTTTTTAATGGCAATCAGATGTGGAGATATTTCACATTGTATATAAAGAAAACATAAACCATTTCATTGCCATGGATTCAACACCCATATTTCTTTACTCAGACACAAATATAAGAGGTTACCCTTTGAACATAAAGTGCCAGGCCAGACCTTTACTATCACTGTCCAAATGTGCATAGGGCCCCCAAAGTACGGTGTATGAGTCATCTATTGGGAAATAGAGGGTGCCCATGCTTCAACTAAAAGGACATATTTAGACTTGCAGTTGGGGACACCCAAAACGCTTGGTTGAGCTGCGTTTCTGGTATACCTCAATTGTCCCACCTTACATTGCAATGGCAGCAGACAGGGGGTGTTTACATGCCATGGTCACGATGCTTCGCACAGATGACAAAAATAATATGACATGATGCGATTGGCAGGCAGCAAGCCCTCTGAACATAACCCATTCAAGAGTAAGCTCCACAAACACCCCACAACTGCATGAAATGCATGTGGCTATGGCCTGTTCGTATAGCAATTATGGGGTTAAAACAGCCAGTGAGGAGGAATCACATTGCCGCCTGTCAAACAGATCTGAAAAGCCATCTGAACAAAGATCCCTTTTCAGAGGAGCGGGGGTTTAAATGCAGGTCTAAACCTAATGCAGGTCTAAACCTAATGCAGGTCTAAACCCCCAGGATGGAAAATAAACTTGACATTTGTTTTCTTCTAGGTGTTGTAAGTTTGCGTGTCTTCGAGTACACTATACTGTATATTCCACAATCATGAGTAGGGATGAGTGGAGTGAAGTTTAGATTTGTTGTCGGCTCACCAAGCTGCTCTTTTTTATTTTTACTACCCTTTTTTTTTTCTTACCAAAATCCTTCCTTCTCCTTTTTTTCTTTCCCTTTTTAAAGTTTTTTTGGGGGTGTATTTAGGGTAGTTTTTTTTTGTTTATTTAGTTTAGGGCTCATTTACACTTGTGGTTTGTCAGAGGTAAAAACACATGCCTAAGATGTGTTTTTATGCCTCACTCACCCTTAAGCTGCAAAGTCAGTGGCTGGGGGGTGTACACATACTACTGTGGTTCACAGCCGCGGCAAAAATTATACCCTGAGCACAACCAATTTATGTGAATGGGGCTGTGCTGCAACCAACCTGCAGCCACTTGTAGTGAATGTGGTTGCGGTGTGGTAGTACCGCATTTTTTCAGAGGAGCGGCGTTCCTTGCTACAAGTGTAAACAGGCCCTAAGTGTAATATGTATTTTTTTTCTCAATTGTTATTATTGTACTTTTTTTATGTTCTATTTTTTAGCATCTGTAAAAAAAAAAAAAAGTAAAAATAGGGAGGGAAATTTTTGACAGAACAGGTCCAGGACAGATACAATGAGCTTTTGTAACCTTCAGGAGCCATTTGAAGCCATTACACTCCCTGCAAATGCCAAAAACCAGCATAATTTCGCCTCCCCCAGAGCATTTTCCTCAATTCTTTGACTTCAATCTCCGAATTTGGTTGAAATTGCAGTGACAGAACAACTTTCAATTTTACTCATCCCTAATCATGAGTTGGAGCAAATAGGAAGCAGGATTAGGGAAACTATATGTATGCAGTCTCCCCAGAGCTCTGGGCAATATAATATGCCACAGCATGCTTGCACATTATAGCCCCCTTCCTCCATTTCTGCTTTGGCATATTGTCCTGGTCTTCTTCAGGGTGCAAAGGTTTCATTCACTGGGCTTTGTATGTGCAGCACAGTGTGCAATAAGAAGAAAATTGTTATGAATTGTACGCATTTCATGAAAAAATATTCAGCAACTTGCAAGCCCGCTCACCAGCTATGATTGCTCTGCATCGTATACAGAAGCACAGGGACCTAATGATGACATAACATGGTCTAAATAAGATATGCCATAAAAACAGAAAGGTTTTATTTAAAATTGTTATTAGCATGTTGGTAAGGGGAGAAAGAAGTTTAAACTTCAGCTTTAAGATCTTCAGAGAGATTGTTTGCCTAAAGTGGGGCAACAACAAAGGGTTGCAGATACAGTTTGGTTACATTCTAAAATAGATAGTTTGCAATAAATATTTTCGATAAAAAATTTGGGGGCTGCTATTGCTGTTCTTCTGAAAATACTAGTTGCCTGCCACCTGGCTTCTTCAGCAGAGTCAGAAATTGCAGACTCTTTACACTTTTAAAAGCCACTTACCAAAATAGAGGGTGCCCCAAAAAAATTGAGAAGGTATGGCATGGCTGGATTTCTGACTCATCCACACTTACTTGATGCTGTCATAGGTAAACATTGGCTTGAGTTGGTTACCTATATTGGGAGATGGGGATGATATCCGGCTTTTGAAGTAATCATGTTGTGTACTCAGATATCTGTCCCATGTGGGAGGGTGATGTCAGTATGTCCACATTGCTGTGAGTGGCGGTGTGTCCATTAAGGGTGCACGGGGAGTCGCCCCCTCTCTCCAGCCACCCCTTCTGTGTACTATGGATAGATTCATGCATTGCACAAATCTATCCATGGCTGCTGTAGACACCCCCTATTCAGGCGCCCGGTGTACAAAAATGGCCTAGGCGCCTGAAATCCAATGGCAGGGGTGTTTTTGAAGCACCTGATTAGAGCCATAAGCTTTAAAGGCTTCAAAATAGGTGAACTGCGAGCGCAAAGGATTTCGCTCGCAGCTCACCCAGGTGGGTTAGCAAAGCAAGTTAATATGTGCTTTGCTAACACTGAACCACCTCTCAGCCAAACAGGCTACAGCAAAGTTGTAGAAGTCATCCACTCTTAATATAGTGGAGACTAAACACAGGATTACCCAAGCCATGGTCCATGCTAAAATTGAAGCAGCCATGCTAAAGTACCAAAATGTACTAAGCTTTGTCAATCCTGGGTAACTCAATATCTGCCTCCCTCCTCCTTGCTGCTTTCCTTGTGACTCTCCTTTGGAACTAACCTGTCATTGACTTCCCTTTTTTTGACCACAGGTGACCCCCAGGACCCCCCTTCACCCTTACCCACCACCTCCCCTTCTCTTCCCAGCCCTTCCTTTACCATGTATACACTTGGAAGGCTACCTTCTCTTAGGCCGGCCATACACGGTTCGAATCTTGGCCTGTTCAGCAGGAAATTCCAAAATTCAAACCATTAATGGGCAGGCTGAAAGTACCAAGTTGACTGATCGATCAACTTAGGTACAACCAGCCTGATGGATTCTCTTACAATTATTGCTAGCAGCTACTATAGCCGCTAGCGATAATCACTATCTTTTCCCGGTGGGGATGGCTTCCCCCAAGACATTTGCGGATTCCCCTGTCAGCACTGTCTATGTTGATGGGGGAATCGTGCAAATTTCTTTCAACCCATGGAAAGGAAAGAAATTCACACCATGTATGGCCAGCCTTAATCTTCTGCTACTCCTGAGACGATTA
>CM053028.1:61330572-61355995 GCA_028564925.1 Lithobates sylvaticus
TACACTATGCTAATGAGCTTTCTGTTTCATTTACAGTTTTTGTGTGGAGTTCCCCGTATGGAGAAAGCTGCAAAGAAGTTGATATTTTTCTACTACATTATGTTAAGAAAGAGACTTTGTGCCAATAATTAGATCTTTGGCAGACATAGACTTTTAGAATCCATCGCTGATAAGCGCTGACATCAGTTTATTATATTTGAGGACATTAGGGCCTTCCTATGTTCTAGGGCTAAAGTGGAGATGAGTGCCGGCTCCCAGGGGTGAAAGGAATAAGGTAAGTATTCCTCTCTATAACATCTCCATAGAGTAAATGAGCATTGAACCTTTACTATACAGGGGGAAGGGGGATCTCCCTAAATAAGATTTTTTAATTCAGCTTTAAAATGAATACAATAAAATATATCTGCTCACAAAAGATACAAGGTCATTTCCCTTCATTCAAAAAGCCAGGCAAATCTTTATTTGTAAATTCTATCTTTTTACTTGGCATTTAACCACTTCCCGCAGGGGCACGCAGCACGGCAATCGATGGTGTGGTGTGTCACTCTGACACACTGCATCTCTGATCGTGGTAAAGACCCTCTGACAGAGGCGCTCTACCGCGCGATCAGCTGTGACGAATCACAACTGATCACAGCGTGAACCAGGAGTGCCGGTAATTGTCTTTCCTCGGTTCCCGCTGACAGAGAGAGACGATCGGCCGCTCTTCTGTCAGGGGGGGTATGCACTGATAATCAGCACATTGATTATAAGTTCAGCCCCCATCAGAGGTGCCCACCACAATGCCAATCTGTGCTCACCCAAATTCCAATGAATGCCCACCCAAATCACCAATCAGTACCTATCAAAGTGCCAATCAGTGCCCATTAGTAACACCTGTCAGTGCCCTTTACAGATGCCAATCAGTGCCCATCAGTAATGCCTATCTGTACCTCCTCATTAGTGCTGCCTATCAGTGCTATCTATTAGTGCCCATCAGTGCTGCCTATCAGTGCCCATCAGTGCCACCTATCAGTGCCTCCTATCAGTGCCACCTATTAGTGCCCATCAGTGGCACCTATCAGTGCCCATCAGTGCTGCATATCACTGTAACCTATCAGTGCCCATCAATTCTACATATTAGTGCCTCCTAATCAGTGCCACCTTATAAGTGCCACCTCATCACATACCTGTCAGTGAAGGAGAAAACAATAATTTATAACAGAAACAAAGAAAACCTTTTTTTTTTATTTTGTTTAGCAAAAAGTAAAAAACCCAGCGGTGATCAAATACCACCAAAAGAAAGCTCTATTTGTGGGAAGAAAATAATAAAAATTTAGTTTGGGTACAGTGTTGACAGCGCTGAAAGCGGAAAAGTGTCCTGGGCAAAAGGCGGATGAAGGTTCGCAGTCCAAGGACCGCGGCTATGCAATGCTCTACCCAAGGACATCCGCTCAGAAGAAAACCATCTGGCCTTTAGGAAGAAGCTCAAGACCCATCTCTTCTGAAGACCCAGATGGACACTGGCGGCAAAAGCTCCTTGAGGCGATTTAGTTCACATATGTAGCACTATACAAGTTATTCATTCATTCATTCATTCAGGAAGGGGGGAAAGTGCCCTGTATTGAAGTGGTTAAGAGTCAAATATACAGTATGCATACAAATGTGCTACTTGACTAGATTGTAGGTCTCTTCAATTCAAGCAAATTCGTTTTTAGGTATCTAATCTGCAATTTCCCCTGCTTGATAACAAACTTCTTATAATATATTGTAAAGGATATATTAGGAGATAGTCCATAAGAAAGTGTGCTCTTTTCTACTGTTTTAATTATTTTTTCATAAAAATGTAATGCATGGAAACTTAAAGTAAATGTAAACCCTGATATATTTCATATTTGGCCCCTTTTGGACTGTTAAATATACCATTGAAACAGCCACACCACATGTTTTCAGAGAGTCCTGTATTTTACCTGAAGTTATTTGCAAGGGTCTGTCAGGAGTCCAGAAACACATTGAAAACTGCTGATTGGCATTCTCATTTCCTTGGATATCTTTTTATAGCCCTTTCCTGTTTTATACAGTTCAACTACCTTTTCCACAGATCCTTTGACAATTACAAGCAAACAGGTCACAGGTGAAAGATGCAAGGGTCTGTCAGGAGTCCAAAAACACATTGACCTTTTTATACACACACACTAATTACAAGCAAACAGATCACAGGTGAGGATGGTTACCTTTAATAGCCATTAAAACACCTTTGTGTCAACTTGTGTGCATGTTATCAGGCCAAAATCACCAGGGTGTGTAAACTTTTAATAAGGGTCATTTGGGTAGTTTATGTTGCCATTATGGTTTAAAAAGATTAAACAGATTTAATTGATAATTAATGGCTTCAGTCAAACACTAACCATGAGTAAAAGAAATGTTTTTGTGTTATCATTTATATTGTCTAAAAAATGGCCAAGAAATCATAAATGCGGCCAGGGTATGTAAACTTATGAGCACAACTGTATGTGTACCAACATATTTTGTAATGGTGTTTGTAATGTCAGAGCACTATTAGCAGTTTGTCCTCTCTCTACTTCCATTATATTGATATTTGCATACAGAGTGGTTAGAATATCATACAGAGCAGAGCAATACACACACAGAGCAGTGAATATGACCAGTGACTCCCCCACCCAAATTTGCACTTATTACATTTATTTTGGGGTTTTAGATTACGTGTTGTTTCTTAAAGTTCACCATCCCACCAAAATGGAGACATTGGGACCAAGCCTGCAAGTGGTTGCATTTGTAGAGTGTTGTCACCCTCAAAGTTTGTGCTGATGTGCTGCAGAGCAGTCCTGAATTTCAAATGGAAGTGTGTTGCTTTACAAATATTATTGCGGGTAAAATAGTTCCAATATATGCATTCCAGCTGGGTAATGAGCTTTTTTGGCTAGGCATACTCTTTAGCTGGAAGACAACTGGCCGAATATAGTTCAGGTTTATGAGTCCTTTTTCTTACAGCATTAGAAAGACACATTTCTGATGCCAAATCTATAGACTTGGAAGATTGTGCAGCAGAGTGATTTGTGCTGGCGGTAATAACAATATAGACAGTAGGCTTTCCTATTTCCAAGCTTCCCCGTCCCGCTAGTCAACAATCTTCACCCAACAGTAGTATGGCATCTCCTGACACTGATTCCACACAGTCTCCTTATCCTTTAATTCCTCACTAGCGGTCCCACTTATCTTTTTAGTAAGTTCATGGCACGAGGATGGCCTTACAATCGTCTAGCATTGTTTTGGAAGGGAGGATGAGTTAGAGAGGCGTGGGCAATGACTAGTTTTCAAGAGGAAGGCCGAGACATCCAGAGCTTGTTCGGCTGAGTTTTTATACCGTAATGACACCGCGGGGCTTTGCTTCCTAATCAAAACCCTTTAAAGTCTGCATTGCTTCAGGCTTAGTGTCTGTGACAAGGTTAACTGAAATCCGCAGCAAGGATAACTGCTATCCTAAAGCAGATTGCAACAGCAGGAAACACTGCAACACTATTTAAAAGGATTTTAAATAAGCAGATTTTATTTTAACACCACACTAATGCATCACAGCAGAAAATGATACAATAGACTCACTCGAAATAGACATAATGCGTTTTCCCCCTGATCTGTGCTATTTAATCTAATGAATACACTACAGCACATCCTTCTGTTAGGAAGAAAAGGACAGAGACAAAAAAAAAAAAAAGAAAAGACTTTTCTAACCAAGCTCAGACAGCTTGGCCTGGCCTTCGGGAAAAGCTGACACTGCATTCTCGGCTATCCAGGTCAGTGTTCTTAGTCATGAATACTGAGCACAAGAGCAATGTCAGATCTGTACCAAAGATTGTGCTTGAAGCTTAAAGTGAACCTGTCCCTAATGTAGGGTGACTAGACATCCCCGGTTTCCGGGGACAGTCCCCGGATTGAGGACACTGTCCCCAGACCAAGTCTGTCCCCGGTTTTGTCCCCGGATTGGATTTGAACAGGGGCTGGGGCAATTTCAAAGACAGTCAGTGCAGAATTAAAGAAAAAAAAATCTGAATCTGCCGCTCCTACTAGCTTAGGGCAGTGTATTTTTTTCCATTGTCTGTGCCCATTTCTGATGGTCATGTGCTGGTCGGAGCGGAGGGAACATTTCTTCAGTTTCGGGTGCATGCCCATCCAGCTCTGCTCGCATGTTCTTCTGCCTTGGCTCAAGTCCCGGCCAGCCCCCTACCTGCTTATCTCCTTGCCTTCCCTAGCGGAGTGATTTTCCTCTATTCCCCACCCAGTAGTAGTCGGGGCCCGGAGAGTAAGACTTGACAGGCTGTGAGGCTGGCGGCAGCGGCCATGGGCAGAGATCGCATATTGCCGCCATTACTAGTAAAAAAAGCAATATGTCCCCAGATTTCATGTTAAAAATCTGGTCACCTTACCCTAATGGCTGCCATTGCTGATCTCTTTTGGAAAATACCAGTTGGTTGACTGTTTTGCTGACCCACTGGCTTTAAAGCATATGTAAAGGCAAACCATTTTTGCTGTTTTTTTTTTTTTAGATAAAATGGGGAAGGGTCAGGCACCCTGTCAGATTTTTATTGCTATGAGAGTCCCTGTTGGTAAGTTTTACCCTTCACATGTCGGTGTCATTTAAACTTGGCGTTCTGGAGGGCACAGGCCCACTGTCCAGCCCTGCTGCCAGCAGCCTGCAAACCTACATGAGAGTCTGACAGCTGCTTCGACTGGATGGGGCTAGGTGGTGCACTCAGTGATAGTTCTGTTTAGAGCATTATGTGCTTGGGGACGAAAGCTGGAAATGCTGATTGCTTGCTTTTTGGGCATTCAACCCTGTGTCCTACCGCATTCATCCCTGTGTACATAACGCTAGGTGCACTGCCCAGCCCTGTCTACTCACAGCAGCTGTCAAACTCTCATAGCTGCCGGCAGCTGGGTTGAATGGTGCACCTGTGCTTTCCAGCCATAGTTAATTGTCAGAGCCTCATGCACAGGGGCTAAACACCTAGTCTACATGAGCCCTTAAAGTGGGAGTAAACTCCATTGGTTGATTTTTACCTATAGGTAAGCCTATAATAAGGCTTAGCTATAGGTACAGCAAATATCTCTTAAACGTGCACCGTTTAGGGGATATTTACTTGTAAAGCCGCTGGTGGCATCACCTGCGCATGCACTGTGAAGGAACGGCATACCTGTGCCGTTCCTTCATAGTCCCGTGGTGCAAACAGCAGCTCCCGTGTGGGAGTGACGTCATCACGACTCGTCCAAAGGACCGGAGCCTGCCAACCTGGAAGGAAGACCGGGTGAAGATGGAAGCCCTGTCAGCAGTGACAATGTGCCACTGGAGGGGTTCGTTTTAAGTTAAGTTTTACATAATGTGATAGTATGCAATGTCACATCATAACTTTGCCTTGCAGGGGTTTTTTTTGGTTTTGTTTTTAAGTCAGCGGTTTACTACCACTTTGATGTGATGAGAAAGCTAAGATGTTTGAGTAGTCACCAGAGCAAAAAGCAGGGGAAAATTCTCCCACCTGTTCTAGGGACAACTCTCTAATGCCCCGTACAACACGATTGTAAATTCGGCCAGCAAAAAACAGATGAGAGCTTTTGGTCGGAAAATGCGACCGTTTGTATGCTCCATCGGACTTCTGCTGGCCAAATTCCCGCCAGCAAAAGATTAAGAGCAGGTTCTCTATTTTTCGGTCGGAAAAAGTTCCGATCAGAAATTCCGATCGTTTGTAGCAATTCGAATGTGCAAAATTCCTACGCATGCTCTGAAACAATTTGATGCATGCTCGGAAGCATTGAATTTAATTTTCTCGGCTCGTCGTAGTGTTGTACGTCACTGCGTTCTTGAAGGTCAAAAGATCAGAGAACTCTTGTGTGACCGTGTGTATGCAAGACAAGCTTGAGCGCAATTCCGTCGGAAAAAACATCCAAGATTTTTCCGATGGGAATTACATTCCTCTCATTTCCATTTGTGTCTTCAGGACAAGAAGTGGAGGGAAATCTCCCTTGTGGGATATAGGCAGCAAATAATAACCGCTATCTAAAACCAAAAGTTTTGGCTTTGCATACACCTTGAGGCCGGGTTCACACTATTGCAAATTGGATGCGGGTTTCACCGCATCCAATTTGCATGTCAGGAGACTGTGACCGGCTCTCTATCGAGCCGGTTCACACAGCTCCGGGATGGCTACGGAGCAATTTGCACAGGGGTCCTGTGCGTCTTTTGCTCAGCCAAGAACCCGGACCAAAATCAGACCTTAAACGATGAACAGGGACGCACCAGACCCCTACTGCGAGTCGCTTCGCACAGCAGTGTGAACCCAGCCTAAACCTTTCTGAGTCACTATTGTGGAATATGTATGCAGATTAGGAAAATCAGAGAATCAGAATCCTTAACTGCATACTTGTTCCAGGTCAGGGAATCACTACTTACATTTTGAAGTACATTATCTGGGTCAGCCAATAATTATAGCCAAAGATGTCAAACCTGGAAGAAAACCAAACGAGCATGTTGGCTCCGGCGAAGGAGTTTGCAGACATTGCATTGCTGGAGGGGTGGTGCCTTACTCTGGATAAACTATGGGTATAGTATAGTGTATATGGAGGTTTTTTATTTGTGTGTGTTTTTATTTAATTGGTTGAACTATATGTCTTTTTTCAACCTAACTATGTAACTATTGCAGACTTTAGTATTTAACCGCTTGCTGACTGAGGTTTGTATATAAACGTCCTCTCAGCAAGTGGTTATTATGGCATCCGCAGTACGTTTTTTCAGCGGGCAATCGGCTGTTATGTAAAAGTGATCACCAAGCACGACCTGTGCTTGGTTAGCTGCTTTGGAGAGCGGGGGAGACATTAACCTCCCTGGCGGTATGATTCTGGCTGGAATTTTGTGCTGAAAGCGGTACAATTATTTTGCATGGAAATTTGGCGTTTTTATATTGTAGGCATGCAATTCTTATGAATAACTCACTTAAATCTGTCCGAACCAGAGTCTAGGTATGATAAAGTTTGAAACACAAAATCATAAATTATAATATAATAAAAATATATATAAAAATGATTCAATAATGTAATCAAATCAAAAACACTGAAATTTGCTCAGTTGCAGAATAGTCACTGTCATTAAATTTATTGTTTGATGATAAATTGTGATTCTAATTTATTATCGGTGTTTTCTAGCTGGTCTAAGACCACTTTTAACATAAAGGGACACTTTTTGGTTGCTATGGACAATCTCCAGTTTCCAGGCAGAAAAAAAAAAATTGTATTATATAAAATGACATGCAGGGCACTGGTCAGACCACTAGGGACAAAGAGGATGTGTATTTTTTGTATACAGTACTGTAATCTGTAAGATTACAGTACTGTATGTGTGTTGTGTTTTTAAACTTTTTTAAATTTGGCGCCGATCTCCGCTCCCGTGCGTCGGAACGTCGCAGGGAACGGAGATCAGCGGCACTCGGCACTGTGTGAATCGAGCGAGCGGATGGCTCGCTCACACAGCGGGGAGACATCACAGGATCCAGGGGAAAAGGTAAGTAACTTCCCCCCCTGTATCCTGCAATGCAAGCCCGAGTCTGGCTCGGGGTTACCGCTCCTAGCAGAAAAAACTGGACCCGAGACTCAGGATTACCGCTAGGGAGGTTAAGAGTTTAATAGACCCCTGAAGTTTCCATAAAGAGGAACTGTCACTGCTCAAAGCTATCACAAGGGATTGTGATAGCAATAAAGTTAAATGAGAACAACATTTTCAGAAGTGTAAAAAAATACATTTAAATAAAATAAATGTATTAATATTTTTTTTGTTTTAACTAAATGCACCCCTATCTCCCAGAACATACACACAAATGCAAGCATGTGTGTAGGTTCGGCAGGCATATGTAAACAGTGATTGCACATGTGAAGTATCGCCGTGAATGTTGGAGTGAGAGCAATAATTCTTGGGCCAAAAATTACAATTTACTCTAAACTGATAACCTGTGAAGGTGTTTAAAGCATTACCTACAAATTGTAGGTACTGTTGTTTGTCCCAATTTCATGGGAGTGTGCAATTTTAAATCTTAACATGTTTGGTATCTATTTACTCAACACAACTTCATTTTTGATATTTTACCAACAAAAGCCGTTATTATATTGTGTTCGTGTGCCCTAAAATTCATTTTTTTTGTGTAATTTTCCCCTGCAAATTAGCATTTCATAAACAGCTGCAGAAATATATATGTAGCAGCCACTATTTTGTTATCCAGGGCCTCTGCTTTCAGGAAATATATAATGTTTGATGATTCTAAGTAATATTTTATCCAAAAAATGCAGATTTTACCATGTGTGTGAAAAATTAAAAAATTGCCCTACATAGCAAGTGGTTAAAGTTATCTATGAGGCCTATTGATAAACATTCATCAGGTTTATTCAAATAGCATCGCCACAGATAGATATACTGAATACAAATGGTCTGATAGACTGCTGCTGCTCAGGTTATTGATATAAAATCAATTGGAATAGGGCAACTTCTAATGTGAGCAGCGCTGGTCCACACACCAACCTTATAAACCTTATTTACAAATAATTAAGTGCAAATGCCTTTTATAAAGATACATAAATACAAAATTGCTAAATAATTTGCAAACATATATCATAAAAGTGCTAATGTATCACGCTAATACTCTAACAATACCAAATTTCTGGTATGTTCTTGCATAAAGAATGTGCAAATATATAAAAAGTGCTAGTGCAAAAAAATCGTGCAATATAATCAATGCCCAAAAAATAATGCAAACATCCAGGAAATGTCTGTAAAGTTCTGTAGTGACAGTATATGGACTCAAAAAGTAAAAGGATGGCTCAATATAAAGTCCCAAAATCCTCCAATTCTGTGCAGTGTCCAGAAACAATATGAATCTACCACAGTGTTCCTCCAAACGTAGTGCAGCACCCAAATGCAGCACCGCTTTTACTAAATCAAACTAACCAGAACATTAGGCTGGTCAGATTATAAACCATCACACACGCCAACAGAGATGGCCCATCCATACGGGGCGCAGGGGCGTCGCCCTGCCCCCCTAATCCATGTGCCCGGCCCCTAATTTACATGACTGAGACAGAAGTACAGTTAATCATATATCTTTACGCAATCAGGTATGCTTTTGTATATACTGTTATCAATCTTAATTTTAAATTTGGCTGCCTCTTTGATACTAATTTGTATCAATATGCTGATTATTGCAGCCCCATATACGGTCGCTGGCATTAGTAAGAAACAATTTCCTGCTTTATATGGTGATTCTCTGGTAATCATCTGGGAATTCTCCATGTGGAGACAATTTTATGCTGACAAGGTAGCTATTCATATCTGTTGTGCGTATGTCCTCTGGATATAACAGTATCTGAAAGTTTTTATATTATGTCACTTTAATACAATGTCTGATTGATTTGTTTTATCTTTGACAGTGAGACCTATTCCTTTCAACTACCCCTAAGTGTATCCTGACGAGGTGAAATAGCGAAACGCGTTGACGCACAGGGGCTCACTGCCGTCTATTTGGTGCCAACTCTCTTATTTACACTAGACATTTACCAATTATCATATGTTTATTGTATGTTTTTTTAATTTTTTTTCCACTTGACCTGTTTGATATGATTCATTGTGAATAAAAATATATTTTTGTACCATACCATTGTCCACCTTGCCTGTAAAGTCTAAATCCGGGCCTTGTGGCTCTTTAACCTTCCCCTCCTCCAATTCAGAAGTACAGTTAAATCACACTTGTTTAATAATAAAAAAAGGTAAACATAGTCAAAACATAGCCAGAGTTCAGGAACCGGAACAGATAGTCAGACAAACCAAAATGTCAGGGAGCCAGGGAACAACATAGTAGAACAGCAAGCAGGATCTGGAGCCAGAAGGAATGCCAGCCAAGCAAGTCTTTAATGGGAACACAGGAGAGCATCTCTAGAGATGTGACCAAGGCGAAGACAGAGATCATCTGGACTGGACGGCTTAAGTAGGCAGGACTGACGAGCAGGATATCATCAACAGGTGAGTCACTGTGGAGAGATAGGAGCTGGCAATTAGCCGACAGCTGAGCGGCCATCTCAGAGAAGGAAGGGCTGAGCCCAGCCCTGACAGCAGGGCGCCGGACGCATGGATTCCAATGGGAGTTTTTTTTTTTTTAGAAGCACATTATTAGAGCCTGAGGCTCTAATTGTCTTTAAAAAAGGGTGGTGTGACAATAGCGAATTAATATTCGCTATTGTCTTCCTGCTTCTCCTTCCAGCCAATCCCAGCTTAGGAAGCGGGTCCTTCTTTATTACCTCTCATATGCCATAACATTCAATGAAGAAAATCAAGGAAGGAGGCTCCCATCATGTGAGATCATAATAACTGGCTTTTATTTAAAATAGCAAATATTACACTAAGACCCCTTTCACACTGGGGCATTTTTCAGGCGTTTTATCGTTAAAAAAAGCGCCTGTAAAGCGCCTGAAAGAAGCCTCATCTGCAATCCCAATGTGAAAGCCCGAGTGCTTTCACACTGAGACCCCTTTCACACTATGGCGTTTTTCATGTGCTTTAGCGTTAAAATAAGCGCCTGTAAAGCGCCTGAAAGAAGCCGCAACTGCAATCCCAATGTGAAAGCCCGAGTGCTTTCACACTGAGGCGATGCGCTGGCAGGGCGTCAAAAAAGTCCTGCAAGCAGCTTCTTTGCAGCGTTTTTGGAGCAGTGAATACACCGCTCCTAAAGCGCCCCTTCCCATTGAAATCAATGGGAAGCGCCTGCAAAACGCCTGAAAAGCACCTGCAAAGCGCTTTTGGCAGCGGCACTTTGTGGGCGCTTTTAACCCTTTATTTGGCCACTAGCAGGGGTCAAAAGCACTCCACTAGTGCTCGAAAAATGCTAGTTTAAGCGGCGCTTTACGAGCGTTTTTCGGGCGCTGGCAGTGTGAAAGGGCTCTTAAAGCACTTGGGCTTTTACATTGGGATTGCAGAAGAGGCTTCTTTCAAGCGCTTTACAGGCGCTTTTTTTTAACGCTAAAGCGCCTGAAAAACGCCCCAGTGTGAAAGGGGTCTTGCATGTAACAAGGGTTCCGACCCACACTAGGGTTAAACACTCGATTATGTTGGCCGTTCGTCTCCGTCGATCCACGGAACCGTGAGCATGAACCAGCATGTGCGGTGATGTCAGCGTCCTCGTCTGGCCCAAGGGGCATCGATTATATTGCACAATATTTTTACACTAGCACTTTTTATATATATATTTTTTTTTTTATGCATTAGCAATAGCATACCAGAAATTTGGTATTGTTTACAGAGTATTCATTTGATGCATTAGCACTTTTACGATATACATTTGCACATTATTTAGCAATTTTGTATTTTTGTATCTTTATAATATGCATTTGCACTTAATTATTTGTAAAATGGGGTATATAGGGTTGGTGCGCGGACCAGCGCTGCTCACGCTAGAAATTGTCCTATTCATCAGGTTTGCATCTTCTTGGTTTGCCAGTTTTCCAATTGAAGTCACTCAGCAGATAAAGCAGAGATCTAAAGAATGCCCAACTAGAGAGACTGGGGGCAGGTCCACAACAGCCTAGGCTCTGAGGTGGTAGGTTGGTTGATGTTGGCTGTCATTTGACCTATGGACATCTAGTGATGGAAATGAAGCACTGTGAGTGACAACTTCGGACTGAAGAAGTATTGCTGCAAAAGCTGTTTTTCTTATTTTATCCTATTAAACTATTCCTTTTTTTTTACATTTTCCAACTGGAGTTCTGCTGTAATTTTAAGCTTTGTCTGGAATCTATCTTTAAACATATACCACAAATACAACAATGCATAACATTTCTTCTGCTTCTATTCTTTATTCCAAATAGTTTCAAAAGTCTGATCAAAGGTCTTTTTAGGATAGTGTTTCAAATCACTGCAATGGGATTTTGAATCTGTAAACCAATATAGCCTTGCACGGTACTCAATACCCCAGCGTAAGTATAAACACTTGTTTTCATCATCGCCAACAACATTATCTTAAATGTTCTTATTCTAACCTGGATCTGGCTTTTTTTTTTTTTCTTTGAGATACTAATAATCCATAATACGGTCATTTATATTCACGAATAAGTGTTCTCATCCCTTATGTATTCATCTAAGAAAAAGTACAACAAGGTTTCTATGGATACAAAAACCCATTACCTTTGAATAAAGAATGAAAAAGTTTGACTTAAAATGTATGCTATTTATTATAGTAAAAATTCAATGGCCTTCAGGAGGTTTTATAACTGCAGTCATTTTTCAGTGTCACAACTGACCCACCGCAGCACTAGCTCAAACCTGAGCAAGATGAGGACTGAAGATTTATGTCATTTTCTTTTGCATGTTTTACATTAAGGGGGGAAAAAAGGTAACAAAGTAATGGACAGAAATTGCTGTAATGTGCCCGATTGTAGCCAAACAATAAAACCTGCGAATAAACACTGCATACAGGCGTACCACACGGCTTCTGTTAAAGTAGACCTAAACCCAATCATTAAAGTCTTATATACATTTAACATGGTAATTCAATTTCAAGAGTTGTCTTTAATCTTTTTAAGGGTTCATATACACTGGTGTCACTTTAAAACGTGTGCTAAAGCACATGTGTTTGAATGCAAAAGGTTGCATTTGACCTGCATTGCTTGCATTCCAACTGCATCTGCAATAGGAAATGCTGTGTTCAGAGAATCAGATCTGGCATCCATACTTGCACATTGCTAAAAATGCAGCGTCTCTAGGCATACAAGCATTTTTTTAACTGATGTAAATGCAGACCATTGCTGTCAATGTTCCTCCCTCTACAAACAGGTGTGTAAACATGCGCTGCATATAGATAAGTAAATAAATAAAAAATAAAAAATCTGCATTGGCAGTCTGTATTTTTACACACATATACGCACAAATATGCACATATACCACATTCCCTTGATTAACCAGGGAACTGCACATGTACGGCCGGGTGGGCGCTCTCTCCTTCTGAGTGGACGTTCAGGAACGTCCCTCAGAAGGAGCGGGATCACTCGCACGCACGTTCACGCGCAGCAGCGCGATCCCGATGCGCTCGTGTCACCCGGACACGGCGCATCTTAGATCGGCAGGAGGGCTCTGTGATTGACCCTCCTGATCACATGACGGCCGTGTCCAATCACGGCCATCATGTGATGTAAACAAACAGCCGGTTGCTAGGCGATCGGCTCTCTCCTCACACGGAAGTTGTCGCTGAGGAGAGGAGAGCGGATCGCTGCAGCCGACTGGTGATCAGTGAGTATGAGCTGTTTTTTACAGTGTCACAACAGTAAAACACTCATAGTAAACACACATAGTAAAACATGTCCCCAAAACACATGTCCCCACATAGTATTGATCCCCAAAACACATGTCCCCCACATATATAACAGTAAAATCACATGTCCCAATGATCATTTGCACACATATGTCCGTGATCACCTGCGCACATCTGTACATGATCATTTGCGTACATATGTCCGTGATCACGCAAACCAATTACTATACACTTAAAGCGGGGTTCCACCCTAAAGTGGAACTTCCGCTCATCGGAACGCTCCCCCCTCCGGTGTCACATTTGGCACCTTTCAGGGGGGAGTGGAATTCAGATACCTGTCTAAGACAGGTATTTGCACCCACTCCTGGGCATAGACTCCCACGGGAGTCTATGCCTCTTCCTGTCCCGCCGCACTGTCTGCTGGGACACACACGGGTCCCAGAGACAGCGCGGAGCATTCCTATTGCATTGCGCGACTCGCGCATGCGCAATAGGGAACTGGGAAGGGAAGCCCCAAGGCTTCATTTCCTGATTCCCATACCCAAGATTTTTGCTGGACTCCCTCTTTAACAGGATTTTTTTACCAAAAACATGTAGCAGAATACAGTAAACAAGGATAGAACCTAAATACGCCGCCCTTAGGACCACCCCTCCGTGCTTTTTGGATATAGATTCCTTAAGATAAAATATACGAAATAAATATAAAATAATAAATCATATAAATGATCTAATAAAAGCAGCTACTTTGTTGTATGACAGAATATGAAAATAAGGCAATATTATAAACTAGGGTCTGTAGTGCACATATTGATCAATAAAATGATAAAATATGATAATGTCCCTTTAATATTGCAGCAGCGCATAATGTCCTTGTTGTTCAACCGACATTCATGTAAACATCCTGGTTTAAACACCAAAAATATTGATCAATATGCGAAATACAGACCCTAGTTTATAATATTGCCTTATTTTCATGTAGCAGAATACATTTTGGCTTAAATTTATGACAAAAATAGATTTTATCTGACTTTTTTTAAAAGAAAATATTGTTTTTTTTCCAAATTTCTGCTCTCTTTTCGCTTATATCGCAAAAAATAAAAAACAGAGTCGTGAATAAATACCACCAAAAGAAAGCTTTAAAAAATGAATTTGGGTACAGCATTGCATGACTGCAAAATTCTTATTGAAAGTGCGAGAGCGCTGAAAGCTGAAAATTGGTCTGGGAAGGAAGGGGGCGAAAGTGCCCAGTATTTATGTGGTTAAAATAAAGATAAAATAATTTTTATATGCATTATTCATACATCAGTACAGAATGCAAGTATCCTAGAAGAGACAGACTTTTTTGTCTTTCACTAGCTGCATTCATATTGTAGGTTGATGATTTAGAAGTAAAAAGCACCACTATGCCTGGGTGTCCATGCACACATAGGTGATTCCAGGTGTATTAGAAGCAAAGCGTTTACAGGCTGAAAAAAAAAAACATCACCAGCACATTCATGAGAGGAGCTTTTAAGCAGAAAATAATGCTTGACGCATCTAAATACATCTAAGTCTGTACATCTAACTGACGAGTTTAGTGCTTGAGTGTTCATCATTCTAACAGCCAGAATAAATTAAAGTGATTGTAAAGTCTTATTTATTTTTCTATACAAAAATAACAAACATGTTATACTTACCTGCTCTGTTGCAGTGGATTTGCACAGAGCAGTCCAGATCCTCCTCTTCCCGGGTCCCTCTTCTGTGCCCTTGGCCCCTCCCTCCTGTTAAATGCCCCCACAGCAAGCAGCTTGCTGTGGGGGCACTCAAGCTGAGCTGCAGCTCCCTGTGTCCATTCAGACACAGAGCTGTGGTATGGCCCTGCCTCCTCTACCTCCTGATTGGCTAACTGATTTTGATTGACAGCAGCAGGAGCCAATCAGGAGGGAAAGTCCCGAATGGCCGAGATACTAGTGGACATCACTGGACAGAGATGGGGCTCAGGTAAGTATTAGGGGGGCTGCTGCATACAGAAGGCTTTTTATCTTAATGCATAATGCATTAAGTTAAAAAACCCCTCTGACTTTACAAGCCCTTTATTATGCTGGCCAACAAAATCCATGAATGCACAAATGTTTGATGCACCTAAACGTGCATGGAATGTGTGGCTTTTGGTGTGTTTTTAAGCAGCTTATTCCTGCCAGCAATTAATTATATTTTTAAAAAAAATAGAGTTATTTTTTTTTGTTAATAGAATAATACACCTAATAATGCAAATAAGTAAATTATTCTTTATTTCTTTAAATCACATTATGGACATACCTGCAAATTTTACCTATTTTTAGTCTCAACCCACATGTATCCCTGTGTCCACCAAGTATTTTCAAGTTGTTTTGCTCTTTCATTTAAATCCTTAAGTACATTTTGAAACATTTCACATACATACATTAATACAAAGCCACTACTTACCAGTAATGTTATATTCTGTCTTGTCTCCGGTGTAAACTTGGGTTCCATCCATGTATAATACATATGTGTTTATAGCCCCGTTTTGTTGTTTAGGGGGCAACCACCTCACAAGTAATGAGTTAGAAGACGACATTGCAGTAGGTGGCTGAACACCTTCTGGAGCTGGAACAAAATTATACATCATTACCTTTTATTCAAGTAGCATTTGATGACAACTTAAATATATAGATAATAGATATAGATAATATATAGCTAAGTTTTGAAAATGAAAAAAACAAAACAAAAACAAGCCTGTCTTCTAAGCAAAAACAGTAGGAGCAATATCGATATTTACCAGCTGAGCTGATGAAAACATGGGGGGGGGCACCACCATTGGAGGAGGTAGCTTCCAAAACGAATAAAAAATTAAAGTAAAAAATTAGCGGCCGGCAACAATACAAACGCCCGTCCAATCGGGAGGTGAACAGCGTGGTGATGTCAGCACGTTGCTCCTACCGATCCATTTCGTCAGAAGTCTGATGTCGTCCTGGGGCACGTACCCCAGGACGACATCAGACTTGTGTCAAAACACGTCGGGAGTAGCGACATGCTGATGTCACCACGCTGTTCACGTCCCAATTGGACGGGCGTTTGTATTGTTACCGGCCTTTTTTTTATACGTTTTGGAAGCTATACTGCTTTTTATCAATAAACAACCATCTGGTTTTACCTAAGGTGACCCTGATTTTTTTATGGGCTGACATTACCTCTTACATCACGTGTGGGTCTGCAAGCTGTGCCTTTGACCAACTTCAGGTTTGACCAGACATTTGAAGTCCCTGGAGAAAAAGCCCTGGCTGGGTATTAGCCACAAGTGTTAAAGCTTGTGCAGCTGGTAAGTGTACACTCTTTGTGGTGGTGGATTCACTTTGTCCGTCCTTAAAGTCACAGGATTTTCACCAACCTTTTCTGTTTGTCCATTTCCATTGGAGGAATTTCCAAGGTTTCACTGTCCACTGGAGGACTTTATACATGTCACATGATTCACTTATTGGGACTTATTATTGTTTTTATTTGTTTTATTTATCCATTTATTCATAATTGTTTGCATTTATATTTGGTTAGTGTGTCACTTTTTTATTATTCATACTTTTTTTATTTATACATACGTATATATATATATATATATATATATATATATATATATATTTACATTTACATTTACAACAACAAAGCTTCACTGCAGCATCTTGAAATGTATTGTTGAGTGTGCATAACACATAAAATAATCCACTAGATGCTTCCTCAAGCACTAACATGCTGCAAATTTTGTTGTTGGTTTATATATATTGGGTCCATGGGGAACTCTGGACTGACATCACTGATTACAGCAAAGTGGTGAGTGTGCCTAGACTTTTTATGATATAGGTGTGTGTTTTTGGTGTGTGCATAATAAAGGAAACAATAAATACTGTGTATATAGTAAATACATTTATTGGCTCATCTAACAACTGAAACTTTATTGGCCTGGAAAACTTTTCTCTAATTTCAGTCCCCCTTGATTATAATAAAGATGTTAAACTCTTCCCTCAAAGTTTAGTTAATTAAAGAAAAAAAAAACTGCATTGATGAAGACTACAATCTGACATGGCTATGTGTATTATGTGGTGCATTAATGGCGGAAAAAAAAAAATCCTTTAAAAAATGAGCTATTTAATGCTCGCTCTCCTTAATTCTAATATGCATATTGAAGTAAAGATGCCGCATATGAATTGCAAATATAAGAGTAGAAATCAGGGATTAATGCAGAGGCACTATCCAATGGTCCCTTGTTATGCAGAAATAGATTTTTTCTCCAGAAATCAGATAACACTACTGGGAGTTTGTGTTTTTTACCACGGCACAGACTAGACACAAAGTCAATGGAGTGGATTTCTATATTATTCTGCTACGCTAACAGGCAGAAAATGGATGCAATATGGTGACCTACTGCTGGAATCTGCATACCTATATTTTCCACTATAGTATGATGGCTTTTTAATAAATTAGAATTTTTTTTTTTTTTAGGGTCAGGGCAGACTGATGAACTGAATGCTAAGAGGGATTTCCAGGAAACAATGCATTGGGATCCCTCCACTGAAAGTGCTCTCCCGTAGCCCACAGGTTACTTTACTAGGCAAACTAAATTCTAATAGGGATGAGCTCGGTGTTCGATTCAAACTCAATCGAACATCGGCCGTTCGCCTGTTCGGCGAACCCAGAACTTTGTGAGCCGTTCGTTGCCAAATTTATGAGACACGAACGGCCCGCAATGCACTGGGCCAATCGCAGTGCATTGCTGGCTGATGATTGGCCAAGCATGCACTGTGACCCCGCATGCTTGGCCAATCACAGCGCCGGCAGCGAAGAGAGGCATAATTGGCCACAGGCAGGGTGCCTGTGGCCAATTATAGCTCAGGGTGGTTTAGTACAGAGCAGCGGCCTTTGGTAGTGTGTTGGCGTGCAGGGAGAGAGCAGGATAGGCAGGGACAGTGTCAGCTGTGCTTTTTAACCTAGCGCTGTTACAGTGGGTGTAGTGTGCCTCCTACACAGTATACACCTGAATCTACCCCCTCATTGCTGGTGTTGTGTAGTTCAGTTGTGCAAAACAGGCATCTGCCTAATATTCAGTGGGTGTAGTGTGCCTCCTGCACAGTATGCACCTGAATCTACCCCCTCATTGCTGGTATTATGGGTGTGGGGTTACCCTTAATATCCATACAAGACCCAATGGGCTGGTAATGGGCAGGGGTAGGGGGGGTGATGGGGTAGCCATGCCATTTTTCTCAAAATTTTCATCCATATTGCCAGTACAAGACATTACATTAAAGCCGCAAGCAGTTTTAAATGGCTTTTTTGTCATTTTGTGCAGGGACAGTTCTATACACGGGAAACACATGGCACTTCACAGGCATACTTTAGACACCCCCCAGGTACGATATTTAAAGGAATATTTCACTTTTTTTTTTTTTTTCACTTTATGCATCATTAAAATGACTGCTCCAGAAAAAACATCAGTTTTTAAAACTTCTTTTTGCATTGATACATGTCCCCTAGGGCAGGACCCGGGTCTCCAAACCCTGTTTAGGACAATACATGCATATTGGCCGTTATAATTAGCACTTTATATTTCGAACATTCACGTCCATTGTATTTAATAGGGTTCTAATGTTCGTGCAAACTTTGGTGGGCAATAAAGAAAACAAAATGCTAACAGGCCCAATGAAAAACTGGGGACTGCCTGCAGCACAATCAGCCACTTGTAGGACTTTAAAGCTGGCATCAAGTGAGGCCAAAACAGCCACCTGGTAGAACTTAAATAGTAGATTAAGGCGGCAGTAACTTAAAAATATAAAAAACACACATTAACCACTCACTACAACATGACAGAGATCACTGCTCCCAATGACAGGGAGCAGTAGATACCTGTCATGTTGCTAGGCAGAACAGGGAAATGCCTTGTTTACATAGGCATCTCCCCATTCCGCTTCTCCTCGTCGCAATTGGGGGCCGCCGACGAACATAGAGTTTGTGGGACCCGCGGGCACGATCCCGTAGTGTGCAGCGGGCGTGCGCCCGATAGGCGGCAAATTCAAAGGAACGTACAGGTACACCCATTTACCTGCCTGTGCCATTTTGCTGATGTTTATGTGTGTGCGGCGGTCGGCAAGTGGCTAAAAACTAGTGTGAAACTCAGCGCTAAAAAGTGGTGAATGGCGCACACACTTTTTGGAGCCTGGCTAGTATGATAAAAGCAACATCAAGATAATGGTGATTAATTGTACGAAGTTCTAAAAGTCAATATTCGGACATTATAGTGGGGAGGGGGGGGGGGTATATGAACCCCTAGAGAGAGTCTCTGATGCAAATGCTGTGAAAGGTGGCAAGGTTGCTTCAAGCACGGGCTGGGGACCCAAGAACTGTATGTAGGGAGAAGGAGAAAAAAGAGAAAGGTGCCAGGCCAGTCCTAGTGCAGCATCATTTATAATAAAAATGAGGAGAAAAAGGAAAACCAAACTGCGCTGTCTGTAAAGATAAGAAAAGAAGGGTAGCAGCCTGCACAACAGATTATTGTGGTAAGTGAATAGAAATTAGATATAGAAAAGTGCGGCTCATAGAACACAAAAATAATAATCGTAATCTAAAATAATCAATACTAGATTTGTGATATGATATCCCAAATAAATATACGTGTGTGTCACTGGGAGTGGTGAACAAACAAATGTGATACACAACAAAATATATATATATGAAAATAATTAATGAACCTACTAATCATATAATCGCATAATCACATATACAATAAATATGACAATAAAAGAAAATCTTAAATAAATATCACCATACGTGCTGACCAATATGGCGATATGTGTTACAAATGGTGATCTAAGCAAAAAAACATCACCCAATAGTGACATAAAGTTCAGTAATAGTGCTTAAAAAAGAAAAAAAATAACAGGTGACTTGGTGCAAGTTGTCTGTTGTAGTCCACCACCTCTTGGGAATACGCTTACCAGATAGCGTGAACTCAGATAGGCTTACGCCGTATGAGTCACAAAGGCAGTTGGTGTCACTACACCGGTGGGAGCATCTACTTGAGAATAGCGCCAAACGACAAAATCCTTCACTGGATATATCCAAAGCACTCTCAAATGGGAGGGATGATGGATGTTATACCACTGGTAGTACTCATATTAGTGGGGCCGATAAAGAGAGAAATGGAGCCACATAGTGTAAAACCATAGGGGATTTATTTTGACAAAGCATATAAAAAAATGGGTACTCACATTTAAAACGACATATAAAAGAATATAGTGGTCTATTCGCAAATATTGGTCAGCACGTATGGTGATATTTATTTAAGATTTTCTTTTATTGTCATATTTATTGTATATGTGATTATATGATTAGTAGGTTCATTAATTATTTTCATATATATATATTTTGTTGTGTATCACATTTGTTTGTTCACCACTCCCAGTGACACACACGTATATTTATTTGGGATATCATATCACAAATCTAGTATTGATTATTTTAGATTACGATTATTATTTTCGTGTTCTATGAGCGCCGCACTTTTCTATATATAATAAAAATGGCATAAGCAATGTCCACCACAATGGTACAGGGTGAAGTACTGCCGCTTGAATTCCTGGGATGCAAGATCAGAAATCAGCGGGCGCCGTCTAGCAGCGGGAACTGCAGCCTTGGAGGTAACTCGGGAGGACGCTGGGCCAGAGGATTCAATACGGAGCTGTTCAGAGCTGTCAGACAGGGAAGCCGCCTACAAGAGTGGTGGGCCAATCAGAACGCGTTTTGGAGGCACGGCCAAGCCTCCTTCATCAGCTCAAAAAGTTACCTTGAGGCTGCAGTTCCCGCTCCTAGATGGCGCCTGTTGATCACTGATCTTACATCCCAGGAATTCAAGCGACCATCGTACCACCTGTACCATCGTGCTGGACATTGGAACGCCTTCACCTACTGAAGCACTATGTAAGTGCACCTTATACTGGATTGCTTATGCCATTTTTATAATAAATGATGCTGCACTAGGACTGGCTTGGCGCTTCTCTCTCTTTTTTCTCATTCTCCCTACATAAGATTCGGTGGCAGCCTTGCTAATTCAGGAAACGGTTGCTAGCAACAACAAAAAAAATCTCTTAAAGTCTTAAAGATTTCCAGCCTTTAAGAATACCAGCAAAAACTGATGCATGCTGGTAGTGGAAGGGATTATCATGGGCTGGCCTACAGTTTTTTAGCCAGTGTCCAATGCTCTTGTAGATGGCAGTATAACATTAAAGATGTGTTCCTCAATGGACAAGAGAGAAAAGGAGATTTAACTGAAATATTACCATTGTGGCAAAATGCACTGATGATGAGTCAAAGGGGAAAGCAAATCCATTTTTAAGTGTGCAATGAAGTTTCAATAGTTTCAGGGAGTTAGTGGAGCTACTTTTAACTTTCTTGAACTGGTTCTTATACCAAAAGTGGCCCCTCATTAGACTCATTATTTTACAATCTATTTTCACAGAAGATAAAAAAAACAGCAAAAAGGAACATGATACAAATTACGATTAAGGCCCCTTTCACACAGACAATCCGTTCAGGTCCGCCTGTCAGTTTCTTAGGTGGACCTGAATGGACACTCCATAGAGGTCTATGGAGGGACGGATGTCAGCGGTGACATGTCCGCTGACATCCGCCCCGCTCCGATCTGAAAAAGTGTGACGGAGGAAAAACCTATTTTTCCATCCGTCTGTGGATCGGGTGACGACGGACTCGTCATCCGATCTCCTATAGGGGAGAGCGGCGCTCTGACAGGTCCGTCCCTGCACAGTGTGCAGAGACAGACCTGTCATCTGCCTGCTCAGCGGGGATCGACGGAGCGGTCCGCCGTTGAGCAGAGTGGGCTCCCTACGTCCGTGTGAAGGAGCCCTAAGTGTACAGAAAAAAGGAAAAGAGTAAAAGCACAAACAACACTAAGGCTCCATTCACACCTGAGTGTATCAATCTACTTGTGTTTTTTTAGGCGTTTTAAAAAAAAAAATTTGCAGCTTTTTAAAAGAGATTTAGAAGTGTATTACAAGCATTTTACTGCTTCAGGTGTCTTTGTTTAGCCAATATAAAGCACTAAGGGAAAGAAAGGGAGAGGAAATTAGGGGAGGAGAGCTGTTATTTGAGTGTCTTACAAGCGTTTTACAAGCGTTTTTGTGCTGAGGTCAGTCGTTTCTATTGAAGTCTATTGGGCCAAAAACGCTTGTAAACTGCCAAAAAGAAGCTCATGTACTGTTTTAAGCTTTAGGCATTTTGCTTCAGGCGATGGAACGCTCATATGTGAACAGGGGCCAATGAAATGATTGGGATTTGGCTTGTTGAGCGTTTTAAAGCTACAAGCTTCAAGCAGAAAATTGCTTGTGAACGGGGCCTAAGGGCTTATAATTGTTTTCACCCAAGATTCAAGTGTTTTCTGTAACTGAATCTAGAGTGAATCTTGGAGGAAAGTTTTTTAAATATTGGTTAAAACATTGATAAATGTAGCCATAAATGAAATAATGTAAACTAACCAAACTACACCTTAAAAATCTCTAAATTATTTTTTTAAGCAAATTTCACCTAAACAGCTCCATCTGCATAACAGCGAGTTCCAAATCCGTAATTTTAGCCATAATCACTGTGTTCATTCCTATTAAGGGGTCTATTTTTTATGTTCTTACTCAAAACAATTTTCACTCAAAATTTACACAATTTTCACCCAATATTCACACAACAATGACCCAAAATTCACATACTTCAAATGGAAGTTTATTTGTTTTATTGTGTGCTAAGGGCCAGGAGGAGACAGCCTCAAAAACCACTAAACTCCAGGAGAAAATAGGGCCACAAAAAAAAAAAATAGAAGGCAAAGAATATGCAAAATCCAGGTCACAAGCCACTAAAGCTTGGAAATTCTCTTTCCCAGCCATTGAATGCATAATGGGAAACATGCAAACCGCATGTTAACATCAGGATCTGTAAGACAGGTGAAAATGACTACATAACTATCATTTACAGTACATCATTTAAGTGACACCCAGGGGGAAAATTGGGCAATCTTGTTAGATAAAGCTTGCAGATCTTGCCGTGTGTATTTCTTAATGTCATATATTATTCTTCCTGAATTACGTTATTAGTGATATTACTATTTTGAGTTTTATTGTGGGTGCAGGTAGTTATTTTTGACAAATATATTGTGAATGTATAGTAAATATAGTATTTTTGCCAATGCTTGATTAGTAGGTTAGTACGGTATGTAGAGTATTATGCATGACATAATATGTATGTTGTGTATTGTACATTGCATTGAACATTTCTCTCCTCACTGAATGGGTGGCACAAACAATGTCTTATGCAAAAATTGTACTTATTCTTTCTCATAAAATATAGTAGAAAACGTGTGTATTATTTGATCTCTGTTCTGTATAGGATACTTTTCTTAGAAAACTGTTTTTTTTCTTCAGCACATTGTGAAATAATCATACATTCAGGGGTCGGGATACACATATCTACATGCCTTTTATTATAGAACATGTTCACAAATATTTGTATTGTAATCATTAAAAAAGGGTGTGGCTTAGGGTGTGATATGCAATGATGGGTGGAGTCTGAGGCGCCAGGTTTTATGTGCCTATTGGTGAGCATCTGCTTTAAGCTGCTTACCTGTAGCTGGATTATTACTGCATTATTATACAGTAAAACCTTGGATTGCGAGCATAATTCAGTCCAGAAACATGCTTGTAATCCAAAGCACTTGTATATCAAAGCGAATTTTCACATAAGAAATAATGGAAACTCAAATGATTAGTTCCACAACCATTTATTCATAAGTCCTTCAGATTATAGTCCATATAAAAAGATTATAGCAATGTGATAGGTTGTGTCCATCCACAAATGGCAGCCTCCACAAGGGGATTAGAAGCAAAATCCAGCAGGAGCTACAGAGTATAAAAGAAAAGAGAGGCCCCTCTAAGTGTAGCAATATGGTTACATTTAATCAGAGTACAACATTTAGAAACTCACATGGTTGATGAATAAAAGAGGCACATCTAAGTATGAGGCATCCGGGGTAAAGCTGTCTACATACACCACCCTCTTAACTACCGGCTATCACCGCTGTCAGTCTGCAGTCGTGACCAGGAAGACTACCCTGCAGTAGAGTGAGGGTTAAAGGGCTCGTGGAGCGCAGTGTGGAAGGGATGATGCCAATGGCAGTGAGGAGGACGGTCTATGCGGACAGCTTTATCCCGGATAGCTGCTTACTTAGATGTGCCTGTTTTAATCATCAACCATGTGAGATTCTAACTGTTGTACCTTCATTAAATGTAACTGTATTGCTACACTTAGAGGTGCCTCTCTTCTCTTTTATATTCAGTTGTGACGTGACGCTACTTGTATATCAAGACATTGCTTGTATATCAAGTCAAAATGTATTAAAAAATGTTGCTTGTCTTGCAAAATCCTCCCAAACCAAGTTACTCTCAAACTAAGGTTTTACTGTACTGTGAATGGACACCATGCTTGAAGTGCTGTAGGGCAGTGGTCATCAACCCTGTCCTCAGGGCCCACTAACAGGCCAGGTTTGCAGGATAACTGAAATACATCACAGGTGATATCATTTTCTGCTCAGTGATTTCAGTATTCTAGTCTGCATCTCCCCAAGGTAATACATAAAACCTGGCCTGTTAGTGGGTCCTGGGGACAGGGTCGATGACCACTGCTGTAGGGGACTGCTCCGGATTGAAGGAGAGCATTACTTAGCCCTGGTTCACACCAATGCGGCTTTTTTTATTGTGGCTTACGACTTAGTTTAATAGAAGTCTATGCAAGTCACAATGAAAGGAGAAAAAAGTAGTGCAGGAACCTTTTTCAAAGTTGCTGCGACTTGAGTTGTGGCAATTTGTACAGTTCCTTTGCTGGCAATAGGGTGTGACCTGTCATGTGATTTGGAGCTGTCAAATCGCATGACAAATGCTGTGAACGAGGGCTTAAGCTGCTTTTTCTATTTTTAACACCTGCTAGTGGTCTCTTTTAATAAACATAATTTTCCCAGAGTTAGGGTTTAATTTGACATCTCTGTAATACACTGTAGCCAGATTCCA
>CM053028.1:62631428-62798928 GCA_028564925.1 Lithobates sylvaticus
GTTATCATTATAAAAGATACAGCCATCCCAGTGCGTTATTTGTAACATTATCTCATGTTTTACAACATCTCTGCGCAATGAAGAGACGTGCAGTATGAAATATAACTCAGAGAGAAACTTCTTGTTGGCGTTAATGTATAAAAGGGGAATGTGGTTCCATCTCTACTGTCTTTACCCAGCCAAATCCTGACGAACAGCCAATTTCTTTTATCACATTAACACAGCCATGAGGGAAACACATTTGTTCAAGTCAACTACACTAAAGATACCATTACCAATGCAGCATATACATGTTTTATATCAGCTGTATTCTCAGAGTATGAGGGAGCAAACAATATATTAAGACTACACTGACAGTTTATTTAAGAAAAGAAAATTGTCTCTGCAGAGGGACAGAAGTTAGCAATGTATAGCTAAAGCTCGGTGTCACCAATCTAATAAAGGTAATAATTCTTAAGAAGCTTTCTTTATAGCGGGAAACACTCTTGCGATAGTCCTGTCATATCATTCAAAATAAAAATGTTCTTTTATAAGTTTAACTATACCTTTATTTCTAAGTGAAAATTCAATTTATTTTTTATATTTCTTGCTGTTTTATTTTGTGTTTGTTTTCACCATTCTATATCTTTTTTTTTATATATTTACTTTTCTTTTTTGTCTTTTTATTATTTGCTATCCTATTTATTTAGAAATCTTATTTCAAAATTGATTCTTCCTTTTTTGTCATATTTTCTTGTTTACAAATATGTTAACCTTTTTGCTATTTCTACTTTTCTTTTTGCTACTTTTGAATATTTGTTTTCTTTTTTCTTTGTTTGGGCTTATGTAAATATTTTATATCTTTTATATATATATATATATATATATATATATATATATATATATATATATATATATATATATATATATATATATATATATATATATATATATATATATATATATATATATATATATATATATAGCTGTCTTTTTATATCAGTATAATTCTCCCTTTGTTTTATATTTGTCTTTATTTGTGCTATATTTTATTTCTGTTTATATTTTTTATCTTTTATTTCTACTTTTCTTTAAATAACTGTTTAATTTTATTTATCTTACATTTAACTATTAAGAATAGCTTATTTTGGGGATACCTCATCCATCTTTATTAACATTATATGTCTATTTTATATTATTTTTTTTTGTGATATATTTTATTTCTGGGGTTTATTCTTTATTTAATTTTAAAGAATTCATGACACAATGCCCCCCCCCCCCCTCCCCCAATTATGACTCAACAGCTTCCTTACAGTTTGGCATTAAGCTAATTTATAACATGATCAGAAAGCTTAGCTGGTGGTTGGTATTCTTTTACAAAAAAAAAATATATATATAAAATGTTCTTTATATTGCTATGAAAAGCTTCAGCACAAGATCAATTGAAAAATGTACAGTGGTGTTGGTGGAAACATTTATATTAATGATTGTAACCAAGAAAGGTTAGACTGCTCAATAATTTTTCTTGAGAGATGAACAATGGAATGTAAGAGATTGCCTGCAAAAGCTATTCACAATGGCTGTCCAGTGAACACATGAAGTTATAATTTGTAATCATCACCAGTTTTGATATCATTGACAACTGTAAAGATTAGATATGGTCTATGTTTGTAAAAACCAGCAGCATAAATGTAACACTGGGAGCAAATATACTGTATATCACATATAGGTATATGTTTTGACAAAATAATACTGGGTTCTAAAGGTAATTCACAAATAAGCAATTTCTAGTGCTCTTAAAGCTCACTGCTAGTAGTAATTGTTTGCTATTGACAAGGCATAATTTCAAGCTCATGGTTTTGCAGAAGCAGCCAATTGGTGCCTCTGTCTCACTAAGATCTCACCCTTTACGGCTTTGTGAAAGTATTAGCCTGGTGCCTCTTGATGGAAAGTGACACTCATGGCTGCAGGGCAGGGAGTTTTTGGGGGTCAAAAAAGGGGGTGTTAGGGATGTATACATCAATAAAATAACTTAGCGCCAGTTATGCAATATTGCCACTTATTAGAGATCAAGGGGCAAATAACTCCCGCCCTTCATCCCCCTTTTGGTTAATACTTCCCCTTTATATCATCTATGTAATAAAAAAATATATATATCTGTCCTGCAAAAAAATATGTTTTGGCCCTCCATGGTGTTGGTAGTTTATTCCAGTGCCTAGGCATTTGGCCATGTAATACTTTGTCAGGGTTGGCCAGTCAGAGATTTTGTGTGAACTTTGAACCTCACCATCTGCTGAGGTAATGTTACTACATGCCTAAGTATGACTGACTGCCATGAGAGCCCAGAACAGGTACCTGATAACTTTTTTCTAAATTATAAATTAAATACACTCTTTGGCAGTTTATGGACCTGGCCATCCTACCAATATCAGCATCACAAAACCATGGGTAATCATACATAGTTGGCCCACCTTTGTGGCTTTAAAAGCCGCCAATCTTCTGGAAAAATGTGACAGACCCAACCAGGGCAGGGGGTTTTGGAGAGGACTAGGTGCAAGCCTCCTACCCACTGATTATAGCCCTTGGAGAGAGCAGATCATTCTCCATTGATGGACAACAAAGTAATGGATGCTGAGAGCAAGGCTTGGATTGAATCTCTGAATAAGGACAGTTAAGCTTCTCTTCTGGAGTGGATAGAAAGCTGTAATATTAATCTTGTATAAGCTAATGGTCAGAGGGAATATGGTGGCCCTCCTGCAGACTGGGTTGAAGAGGCTCCTTCACTTGGGACATAAATATTTATCAACCTTAATCCTCAAGAGATCTATGAAGATAAATTAACTCCACTGTATCAGACTGCTGGGACATTGTTAGTCCATCATTGGAAAATGATCTGCTCTCTCCATGGGCCATAATAAGTGGGTAGGAGGCTTGCCCCTAGTCCTCTCCAAACCCCCCCTGTCCTGGTTGAGTCTGTCACAGAAGGCTTTCCACAAGGGGGTGTCTTTGGTCATTTAGCTAAATCATCACAGAAGAGTTCAGTAGAGTTGAAGCCAGGGCTCTGTGAAACCCACTCAAGGACCAAATTCATGTTTTTATGTAGCTGGATTTGTACACAGGGGTCAAATCATGATGAACAGAAGAGAACCTTCCCCATACTGTTGCCACAAGGGTGGAAGTGAAAAGTTGTCTAAAAGATCAACACATTTTTGGGATTATGGTGTGTTTAAGTGGTCGGGAGGGTCAGGAATAGGGATGAGCCGAACACCCCCGAGTTCGGTTCGCACCAGAACCTGCGAACGGACCGAAAGTTTGCACGAACATTAGAACCCTATTAGTTACAATGGACGCGAACTTTCGAAATCTAAAGTGCTAATTATAACGGCCAATATGCATGTTATTGTCATAAAAAAGGGGACATGTATCAATGCAAAAAAGAAGTTTTAAAAACGGACGTTTTTTCTGGAGCAGTCATTTTAACCGCTTCCCGACCGCCTAACGCACATATACTGTGGCAAAATGGCATGGGCAGGCAAAATCATGTACCTGTACGTGATCGTGCACTTGCCTGCCTGTGGGCGCGGCGCGCTCGTGACCCGGTCGGGAGCTCCGTGACCCTGGCCGCGGGATCAGCGGACCCGATCGCCGCTGGTGTCCCGCGATCGGGTTACGGAGCTGAAGAACGGGGAGAGGTATGTGTAAACAAACCTGTCCCCGCGCTTCCTACACTGCCTGTCATTGATCGGCTGTTCCCTGTCATCGGGAAAGCCTATCAATGATGTCAGACGTCAGCCCCGCCCCCTAATGTAAAAAAAACACACACGTCACAGCCCATAACCCCTCCCCTCCCCCTAGTGGTTAACCCCTTCACTACAACTGTCATTTATACATGAATCAATGCATTTAAATAGCATTGATTGCTGTATAAATGACAATGGTCCCAAAAATGTGTCAAAAATGTCCGATGTGTCCGCCATAATGTTGCAGTCACAATAAAAATCGCTGATCGCCGCCATTACTAGTAAAAAAATAAATATTAATAAAAATGCTATAAAACTATCCCCTATTTTGTAAACGCTATAACTTTTGCGCAAACCAATCAATAATCGCTAATTGCGATTTTTTTTACCAAAAATATGTAGAAGAATACGTATCGGCCTAAACTGAAGAAAAAAAATGTTTTTTTATATATTTTTTGGGGATATTTATTATAGCAAAAAGCAAAAAATATTGCACTGTTTTCAAAATTGTCGCTCTATTTTTTTTTATAGCGCAAAAAATAAAAACCGCAGGGGCGATCAAATACCACCAAAAGAAAGCTCTATTTGTGGGAAAAAAAGGACGCCAATTTTGTTTTGGAGCCACGTCGCACGACCGCGCAATTGTCAGTTAAAGCGACGCAGTGCCGAATCGCAAAAAGGGGCCTGGTCCTTTGGCTGCCAATTGGTCCGGGGCTGAAGTGGTTAATGATGCATAAAGTGAAAAAAAAGTGAAATATTCCTTTAAATATGGTACCTGGGGGGTGTCTAAAGTATGCCTGTGAAGTGGCATGTGTTTCCCATGTTTAGAACTGTCCCTGCACAAAATGACATTTGTAAAGGAAAAAAAGAAGCCATTTAAAACTGCTTGCTGCTTTAATGTCATGTCGCAGATGGCTGGATTAGATGACAACAGGGCAGAAGGGCAGATACAGGTGCAGGTTGTATACTGTGCTGTGCTAGACTCACACAGCACACACACTAACTCCTGCAGATGGCTGCATTGGTAGAGAACAGCACTTTCCCCACACGCAAATGCCTGAGAAGAACATACTATCCCTGCCTATTTTTCCTCTATCCCTACACTTTCCCCACATGCAAAGGCTGAGAAGAACACACTATCCCTGCCTATTTTTCCTCTATCCCTACACTTTCCCCACACGCAAAGGCTGAGGAGAACACACTATCCCTGCCTATTTTTGCTCTATCCCTACACTTTCCCCACACACAAAGGCTGAGAAGAATACACTATCCCTGACTATTTTTCCTCTACCCCTACACTTTTCCCACACAGAAATGATTCACATATAGTGTACAGTACACTGTCCCTGCCTAGCAATACTCTTTCCCTCCACGCCGGAACACACTACACGAGGCCGCCGGCGCGGGGGCCTTATATAGTGTGGGGCGTGTACTAAACCCCTGAGCTATAATTGGCCACAGGCATCCAGCCTGTGGCCAATTATTGCTCTCCTCGCCGCTGGCTCTATGATTGGCCAAGCATGCGGGGTCACAGTGCATGCTTGGCCAATCATCAGCCAGCAATGCACTGCGACTGGCGCAGTGCATTGTGGACCGTTCGCATCACACAAATTTGATGCGAACGCCCCTCAGAGTTCTGAACCAGACGAGCGGACGAACGGCCGATGTTCGATTCGAATATGGGTTTGAATCGAACACCGGGCCCATCCCTAGTCAGGAAGTGGAGGAGGAAATTTATGTTTTAAAGGTCTCCTTCATGCTTTGGGTCTTGGCATCTCCTATTCTTTTTTGGTAAAACCTCTGTATGGCCATTGTAACAATATGCTTACAAAATGAATCATATTAAATATTTATGCATGAATTTTAAAAGGCATTTTAAAACAAATAATGAAAATTTGTTGTAGGGATAATGTATAATAGATAATATATAGTATAAAGACTGCTATGACATATATTAATTTCTTATTTATTCATACTCTGTATCCTATAGATCTACATGTGTAGCACACAACACCTTTTTATATTAGAGCCTTAGATCCATCCTGTTATTTTGTAAAGACTCTCACATTAGGTTGCAGTCAAACAATAGAACTCGCTTAGATTAAATCTACTACTCCTTTACAACATGACACAGATAAAGCATAAAGTGAAGAAAAATATACTAATAATAACCAGATTTTTCTACACTGTTCTTTACAGCTTAAGCAGCTATAAGAGGCATGCAAATCAGCAGCTTTGACTTCGATGGCTGCATACTTGTTCCTGGTCAATGACAGGTCAGCAATGCCAACCTACAATATAGCTTTCCTTTAAAGAGGCTCTGCTCTGTGAAAGCTGTGCCCTAAAGGAGTCAGAGGACCAATGACTAGTCGACTATATTGCCTCTGGTCTCCCATTAATCTGATGTCTTCCCTATTACTGACTTGCCATGCCTTGCTCTACACCTCATCTCTGTGAAAGGGTGGTCATTTTGGCAGAGACAGGGTTTTGTTTCCACATGTCAGAGCCACCTCCCTAATGATTGGTGATCTGATGACTGGTGGTATAATGATCAAGAAGCAGCAGGAGAGGTGAATAAAGCACCAAGCCACAGAATGGACACAATTAGGGAGATCCCTGCATCTCATAGTCCTCAGGTACAACTTCTTTACCAGCATAAATCTCATTCCATCATTAAACTAACAGGCATAGGTAACAGTGTCTTAGATAATCTCACACTGTAGGTATACAGCTAGGAGGCTTATGGCACAGAAGTGCCTAGGCACAGGAAGTGTCTGTGTAGTGGTGATCATTTTGGTAGAGGTGGGGAATTACATTCCCATTACATTCCCATGTCAGAGATGTCCTCCCCCCTCCCCACCCCTTCCTGATGGCTGGTGAACTGATGACTGGTGGAGTATGATCAAGAAGCAGCAGGAGAGGTGGGGAATTGTTTCCCCATGTCAGAGCTGCCACACGATGGCTGGTGAGCTGATGACTGGCAGGGTATGATCAAGAAGCAGCAGGAGAGGTGAAGGAAGCACAGATCAACAGAATGAAAGAAAGAGAATCAGGGAGATCCTTGCACTGCACTGTCCTCAGGTACAGCTTTCTCACCAGCAGGAAAAGATGTAAACAGAACAGTAGTGACAACAATACATATTATTCCAAAAATCATTAGACTAGCAGTCAAAGACAGCTGTCTTGGATTATTTCACACTACAGGTATACAGCTATGAGGCTCAATAGACAGACATTCCTAGGCACAGAAAGTGTTCTACACTTTTACACAAAAGGTGGATTTTTTTCAGGGTGATGCTTAAGCACAATAACATTTCCAGATGTTCCCTATAACATAGCATATCTTCTCTTTTTGAGTTGAGGTCAATGTTAAACTCTACATGGCACTAGTTAGAAAAGCCAAACAGCTTCCATGTACTATGTGATAAAACGGTGTTACTCCCATGGGATGACCCGGCTTTATCATTACGTAAAGAGCTGAGCCAACAAGTACTCCATCATTATCTTAAAGCCCAAGTCATTTGTAACTTTGTTTAATACAACATTAATAATACACAAGACAGCACTGCCTTCTGCTGATGGGGCTCTCTGTCTTAAAGGACAAGTTTTCACACGACAGTTAAACAGTTATGATGTAAAGGCGTTTCATTAAATCATAAGTACCTTAACCTTTTCTTGAAAGAACTGTAGGATTTAAAGATTTATAAAAATTTTTTTGCCTGAACTAGGAAATGACTCATATTTGACAAGTATTGAAATGATAATGCTGATTTCAATAGGCATTCTAAGAGCATCCTATCCTCCAGAGAGTAATATGGTAGCGAGTTCCCCTTTGCATTTTGATTTTAAACTTTCTTCCTGAAGCTTTTAACAGGCTGCTGTCTGCCAAACTGTGGCTGCATAACACTGATACGACCAGGCAAAATAAAGGCTACCAAAAAGATTATGTTTTATAATTGTAGACAGCCAGGCAAGAAAAGCCACATCAATCTGACATATCCCGGAAAACTTCTAAAACAGCTTGTGTTTAATCAGTTTTGTGCTTTTTTTCAGTGGAAATTCATTAAGCTCTACCTAATTTTCTTAACTAGAACCTGCATATTTCAGCGACAACCCCCAAATCTTACATTCACAGTCACCGTGTTATAATTAATAGTTAATGTATAACGTACTTCAGTGATGAAGACGCTTTGAAAAGGTGGCTTAAAACACGGGATGCATAATTAATGAATGCAATTAGAGGGAAGAGTACTAATAATCAATTGAACTATAGTCAGAAAAAAAAGACTATTTTAGATCAACAGTGGGTGAATCCTTAAATATGCTTCAGCATCGATTTTACCAGAACAGCTATTTTCTCTAAAGATTTCAAATAAATTCAACTTCACAGAATCTACAGTTTACGAATGCTGATGTGTCTGTATCATCCCAGCCTCTCTGCCCAATGTCTTGCACAGTAGTCAAACTACTTCCAACAAGCCCCAAACCTAAATGCATTATATACTGTATAAAAAAAAACACCTATATTATTCAGTATATATACACAGTATAAATAAATATATATATATATATATACTTGTAGGGTGAGTCACTCCTCTCCAGAATAGGAGAGCGTATCACTGATGGGCTCCCAATCATCCACCGTATATAATGTATCAAAAAAAGGAAGGCTACAATCTCCAATTGCAATATCTTTACTTAAGGTTTCCCTTCAAATTATATACATTGCAGCAGCGACTGTACAGTTTCAACCATCCCTGATCTTCATCAAGCTGTCTAAATATACAGTGCCTTAAAAAAGTATTCATACCTCTTAAAATTTTCCACATTTTGTTATGTTACAACCTAAAACATAAATGTATTTTATTGGGATTTTATGTGATAGACCAACACAAAGTGGCACATAATTGTGAAGTGGAAGGTAAATGATAAATGGTTTTCAACATTTTTTACAAATCGATATTTGAAAAGTGTGGCATGCATTTGTATTCAGCCCCCCTGAGTCAATGCTTTGTAGAACCGCCTTTGGCTGCATTTACAGCTGCAAGTCTTTTTGGGAAAGTCTCTACCAGCTTTGCACATCTAGAGAGTGACATTTTTTACCCATTCTTCTTGCAAAATAGCTCAAGCTCTGTCAGATTGGATGGAGAGCGTCTGTGAACAGCAAGTTTCAAGTCTTGCCACAGATTCTCAATTGGATTTAGGTCTGGATTTTGACTGGGCCATTCTAAAAACTGTAAGGAAAAAAGTGCAGCGCTACAGAAGTGAATGGTGGTGATACCCTTCAACTAGCAAACAGTGCCTCAATAATGATTGAGGAAATGGTGGTATATACCTAACGTGAACAGAAAGTATATATTCTAAAAACTGAATATGCTTTGATCTAAACCATTACATGGTAGCTCTGGCTGTATGTTTAGTGTTGTTGTCCTACTGGAAGGAGAAGCTCCGCCCCAGTCTCAAGTCTTTTGCAGACTCTTACAAGTTTTCTTGTAAGATTGCCCTGTATTTGTCTCCATCCACCTTCCCATCAACTCTGACCAGCTTCCCTGTCCCTGCTGAAGAAAAGCATCCCCACAACATGATGCTGCCACCACCATGTTTGACGGTGGGGATGGTGTGTTCATGGTGATGTGCAGTGTTATTTTTCCACCACACATAGCTGTCATGGACATGCAGTAATGTTTGTCTGTCAGCTTACCTCTCCATGTGTTAAGCTTAAGAGGCCAGCCACTCTCACCTGGCTGCTTAAGTAATCTCTACTCAAAACATGTCTCCACCCCAGCCTCTATCAGGGAACCCTATATTAACCTGTGCACTGCAAGCCAGCCCTGCTGATCAATATTGTGTGTTTGGCTTCCGTGTGCTACTTGCTGTGTGTTCTACGTCTGATTCCAGTTACCGATCTTGGCTTGTTCTTGACTATCCATATCTGCTTGTTACTCTGATCTTTGGCTATCTCCTGACTATCCTTACCTGCTTGTTGCCCCGACCTTTGGCTATCTCCTGATGATCCTTTGTTGTCACAGTCTGCTGCTTCCTCTCTACCTCCCTATAGTCTACTGTGAGTTTAAGCTGGGAGGCCCAAGGGGTCACGACCTGGAGCCAGACTGCAGCTAAATCCATCCCCATCACTAGGGGCCTCTGGTGAACACCTGCTGGCTCTTAGATTCTGTGTCCTGGGAAATCTCATGCTCTAGCTCCCAGTGTCATCCGTGTTGGTACTACAGAGTACCTGCTCTCCTGTATAAACTAGAGTTCCATCCTCAGCAGTCATCCGTAGGGTCCACTACATTGCGGTGCACTACAGATCCCAATGGGGGTGCATCTGTCTCAGGTGACCTGACAATAGCATTTTACTTTTAGGACAAAAAAGTTACATTTTGGTCTCATCTGACCAGAGCACCTTCTTCCACATGTTTTCTGTGTCCCCCATGTGGCTTATCGCAAACTTCAAACAGAACTTCTTTTGGCTTTCTTTCAACAATGACTTTCTTCTTGCCACTCTTCCATAAAGGCGAGATTTGTAGATTGCACCACTAATAGTTGTCCTGTGGACAGATTCTCCCACCTGAGCTGTGGATCTGTGCTGCTCCTCTGGAGTTACCAAGGGCCTGTTGGCTGCTTCACTGATTTATGCTCTCCTTGCCTGTTCAGTTTATGTCTTGGTAGGTTTGCAGTTGTGCCATACTCTTTTCATTTTCGGATGATGGATTGAACAGTGCTCCGTGAGTTGTTCAAAGCTTGGGATATTTATTTATAACCTAACCCTGCTTTAAACTTCTGCATAGCTTTATCACTAAAGCTGTCTGGTGTGTTCTTTGGCCTCTATGATGCTGTTTGTTCACTAAGGTTCTCTAACAAACCCTCTGAGGACTTCACGGAACAGATGAGTTTATACTGAGATCAAATTACACACCAGTGGACTCTATTTACTAATTAGGTGACTTCTGAAGGCAATTGGTTACACTAGATTTTAGTTAGGGGTATCAGAGTAAAGGGGGCTGAATACAAATGCACGCCACACTTTTCAGATATTTATTTGTAAAAAAATTGGAAAACCATTTATTATTTTCCTTCCCCTTTACAATTATATGCCATTTTGTGTTGGTCTATCACATAAAATCCCAATAAAATACATTTATGTTTTTGGTTGTAACATGGCAAAATGTGGAAAATTTCAAGGGGTATGAATACTTTTTTCAAGGCACTGTATATTATGAAGCAGGCAGTAGACACACTCAATGGGACTTACTGTAGCCAGGTGCTAGTGGCTAACTGGTTAACAGCTATATCAGCAAGAGGAGGAATCTGCCGAGCAGGAAGAGTTCAATCAACTGAGTCAGGCAGCACTGCACTGTGGGAGCTGTAGTCAAGAGGACTTTACTATAATCAAGAGCTTTTGAACTGCATTTCCCAGACAGAGATTTCCAGACGGAGGGGAGAAGAGCTGCATTTTCTCATGCTGTAAAGGATACAACTGCCTCTTGCCATGAGGGAGCCCAGAGAGTACACATTGCTGTCCAATGTGCACTGCAACTATCGCATAATGGTGGCCTGAGCAGGATACAGAGTGCTGAGTCCAAGTGCGCTGACAGTCAGAATCACCTGGGAGCAGAGCATAGAGTTGACTAATCATTGCTTGTGTGACTGGATGGTGAGCTGCAGCTGTGGGGATTTACTATTTGCTGCTAGGTAGACTGAAACATTTAGGAACTGACCATACAGCCAACTAGTAGCCTTATTGCTGCTCGGATAGGACTATTATATTGTGCCCCAATGGTACAATTGGGTCCCAATGCTATCCGGCTGAAGAGTAGAGTAGTTACGACAAAATACTGTCCTTTTAGAGCTGCTATACAGAGACCGTCAACTTATGCTAAGAGGTACCTCTCTGGGGACATTGCACCATATCCTAGCCATTCTCTTAGAGTGCACTCTAGACTAGTTATAGCATCATTATTCACATTGCAGTTAAGCTTGTATGCACTGTTTATTGTTGACTTTGCTGACATGAGTAATTCCCAGTCTAGTGGTACAGAACTTTCAAAGTTACCTTGCCATAGCGGTTATAATGTCTAGCGGACTGTGTCTGAACCTACCTTCTGTGTGTTCATTCATGTCCAAACCACCATTTATTCTAACCTGTATTGATACATTGAGTTACTTTACCACCAAACGTTCTGGTGTCTATTTACTGATGCTAATTCACAGCTGCATTAAAGGTATCTATACTCGTACTATATTCTTGTAATTGCTTGCAATCATTTTCATTCAACTAGGTGTGTCAGAGGGGCTGAAGGCGTTCTTGGAATCAAGGCGCAAAACAGAGAACCTACATTACAAAGCAGCTCCTGTGAGGGTAGCACTACATTACAACAGGAGGAATCTTCTAATGTAGTTTAATCAGAGTCAACATTTTGGTGTTTCACCTGTCTCAAGGGAAAGGTGGGCTGTGCCCTGCCGAAGCATTGATACGGATTAAATTACCTTGGGAAATTACTTACCACTAAAATGGCGGCTGCAATTTGTTTTACTATGTTTCCATGGGAATTAATCTGCTAGGGTAACATAAAAGGTGCTCTGCGTGTACCGACCCTTTTTCCCTGATGAAGTCACATGATCTAATGACGCAACACGTTGGGAGGACCCGGGGACATCACGCCACAAAACCGGAAGTGTGCGGTTGGCCATTTTGTTGGAGGTTTTCAATATTATATGCCTGGATACAGATGTGCACTAGTGTTAGTGCACAAAATCAGTTGAGTATAACATTTTTATTATACAGAGAGCTCTATACATTCTATTATTCTATTATTTTATTATTTTTTGAGTGAATAAAACATATTCATTGTGGAATTCCTGAGGATGGAGGTAGATTGAGAACATCAGCAAAATGGAGAAAGGCATATCAGCCATGGCACTTTAAGGGGCAAACGTAAGAGACCTAATATTAAGTCAAAATTCAAGGTGAGCGCATCTATACACAGAAAGGAGTTGGAAATATTGGGCATTATTGCCATTGAATAAACACAATATGACGAATATATATGGTTGCAAGATTACACAGACACTCTGGACTTTTCTATTTATTTTTTTTCATGTATTTCCATTTTGCACCATGATGTTGGTTCTGCAATATTAGTTCCTATATGATATAATTTATTTGTTCACTATTTCTGCCCTGCAAGGCACTATCAATTATTCATTTATTAATTTAGTCATCCCTCATCCTGTTCTCACTACCTGTTCGCACATGTGCACTGCAGTAGAGAACGGCTTCTTTCCGGTGTTGTATTAATTGACTCTGCTTATTCTGCTCTCTCCTCCTGTCAGCATGTTTACTTAATGTCAGCACATGTACACTCACCAGCCACTTTATTAAGTACACCTGTTCAATTGCTTAGTAACACAAATTGATAATCAGTCAATCACATGGCAGCAACTCAATGCATTTAGGAATCTAGACGTGGTGAAGACGACTTGCTGAAGTTCAAACTGAGCATCAGAATGGGGAAGAAAAGGGATTTAAGGGACTTTGAACGTTGCATGGTTGTTGGTGCCAGACAGGCTGGTCTATTTCAAAAACTGCTGATCTACTGGGATTTTCACGCACAACCCTCTCTCGGGTTTATAGAGAATGGTCCAAACAAGAGAAAATATCCAGTGAGCGGCAGTTGTGTGGATGAAAATGCCTTGTTGATGTCAGAGGTCGGAGGAGAATGGGCAGACTTGTTGAAGATGATAGAAAGGCAACATTATCTCAAATAAACACTCGTTGCAACCGAGGTATGCAGAATACCATCTCTGAACGCACAACACATCAAACCTTGAAGCAGATGAGCTACAGCAGCAGACGACCACACCGAGTGCCACCCATGTCAGCTAAGAACAGGAAACTGAGCCTACAATTCGCACAGGCTCCCCAAAATTTGAAAATAGAAGATTGGAAAAACGTTCCCTTATCTAATGAGTCTCGATTTCAGCTGCGGCATTCAGATGGTCGGGTAAGAATTTGGCGTAAACAACATGAAAGCCATGGATCCATTCTGCCTTGTATCATAGGTTCAGGCTGGTGGTGGTGTAATGGTGCGGGGGATATTTTCTTGGCACACTTTGGACCCCTTAGTACCAATTGAGCACTGTTTAAACACCACGGACTACCTGAGCATTGTTGGTGACCATGTCCATCCCTTTATGACTCCAGTGTCCCCATCTTCTGATGGCTCCTTCCAGCAGGATAATGCACCATGTCACAAAGATCAAATCATCTCACCACTGGTTTCTTGAACATGACAATGAGGGCACTGGACTCCAATGGCCTCCACAGTCACCAGATCTCATCCAATAGAGCACCTTTGGGATGTGGTGGAACTTTGCATCATGAATGTGCAGCCGACAAATCTGCAGCAACTGCATGATGCTATCATGTCACTATGGACCAAAATCTCTGAGGAATGTTTCCAACACCTTGTTGAATCTATTTCACAGAGAATTAAGGGAGTTCTGAAGGCAAAAGGGGGTCCAACTCGGTACTAGCAAGGTGTACCTAATAAAGTGTCCGGTGAGTGAATACTGCAGCAAAGAATGATTGGTTGTTGGTGTTGTCCCACCCACCTCCAATCTCAGTGCTGCTGTAAAAGGTATTACAACAGGCTAATCTCAAGACAAATTCAGGTACTTACACAAGCTGCACTTCAAAATACAGTTAATTATTTTTAACGACCACATAACGGCATTTATTGATGTTATTTATACCTGCCTGGAGTTAATGTCTCATTAGGACTAAATAACCACGTCCCCTCCATTTTTCACACGGATGTTAAAATCTTCATTTTTGGCTAGGAAAGTATTTTAAACCCCAGCATATTATATATTTTCTAAAAGCAGAGGCCCTGTAGAATAAAAGCCTAGTAGTTGATTTTTTTTTATATTGCAGGTGTTTTACCAACTGTTTATCACATTTATATTTTTGTTACGTTTATTTATTTTATTATGGTCTTTATTTTAACACTTATTTTTTTATTTTACATGTAACTTTATTGCTATCACAAGGAGGCTAACAAGCCCCCTATGTACTAGCCAAGGGAAAGGGGAAAGGTTCCGTTTATGGAGACATCAGGGGTCTATTAGACCCATTATCTCTCCCCTGCCCTTACTTTCAGCCAGTGGAGTGCAGGGCTGTTCTCAATCAATCTCTATCGATCTGTCTATCTATCTATCGATCTATCTATATTTCTATCTGTCTGTCTATCTATCTATCGATCTGTCTATCTATCTATCTATCTACAAAATGTCTATCAATTTATCTATATGTCTATCTTATCTTAGGCTGGCCATACATTATACAATTTTCTTATTCAATTTTCTTTAGATTTACCTTTAATTTCAATTTACCTTCAACTAGTAGTAAGGACCTGCCTGATTGCAAACACATTGAAAGTGTTTAGGTTGGATCTCATATTATATGGTTTTGGTAAAACTAAAGGAAAGTTATACGAATAAATTATATAATGTATGGCCAGCCTTATCTATCTATCTATCTATCTATCTATCTATCTATCTATCATCATACAGGATTTATATAATGCCAACAGTTTACGCAGCGTTTAACAACTTGAGGGTAGACAGTACAAATACAATACACTTTAATACAGTAGGAATCAGAGGGCCCTGCTCCTTAGAGCTTACAATCTAATGCCCCATACACACGAGCGGAATTTCCGTCGGAAACATTTTGGATGTTTTTTCCAACGGAATTCCGCTCAAGCTTGTCTTGCATACACACGGTCACACAAAAGTTCTCAGAACTGTCGACTGTCAAGAACGCGGTGACTTACAACACTACAGCGAGATGAGAAAATTAAGTTCAAAGCTTCCGAGCATGTGTCGAATTGTTTCTGAGCATGCGTAGGAATCTTGCGTGACGGAATTGCTACAGACGATCGAAATTTTCGATCGTAATTTTTTCCGTCGGAAAAATAGAGAATCAATCTTTTGCTGGCGGAAAGTCTGATGGAGCATACACACGGTCGGACTTTCCGACCAAAAGCTCACATCGGACTTTTGCTGGCAGAATTTCCGATCGTGTTTACGGGGCATAAGGGGGGAGGTCAAGAGATACAAGAGGTAATAACTTCGGGGGATGTGCTGATGGATAAAATAAAAGTACAGTTGTTAGGTGGGGGCCAGATAGGCTTCTCTGAAGAGATGAGTTTTCAGGCATTGTCTGAAAGTGGACAAAGTAGGAGAAAGTCAGACAGATTGGGGTAGAGCATTCCATAGGATAGGAGTGGCTCGGGAGAAGTCCTGAAGGCGAGCATGGGATGAGGTGACACGGGAGTTAGAGAGCAGGAGGTCTTGGGAGGAGCGAAGAGAATGATTAGGTTGGTAGTTTGAGATTAGGTTAGTGATGTAGCTGGGGGCCAGGTTGTGGATGGCTTTGTAAGTTATTGTTAGTATCTTAAATTTAATTTGTTGGTTGAGTGGTAGCCAATGGAGGGATTGGCAGAGGGGTTTAGCAGACGCTGAGCGGTTTTCAGGTGGCTGAGCCTATCTATCTATCTTTTCCCCGTATGTCATGCTAATTGTTCCTTTAGCCCCAGGTCTATCAATCTCAAGTTCACCCTCAAATTGTAATTGGTACCAATCATTTTCTTCTTTTTTTTAATAGTAAAATAAAACTTGAGTGGAAGGTGACGCTTTGGAGAACAAATTGGAACTTACATATCAAATTTAGTCTCCCAAGAATGCTAACACTTTACTGCAGTCAACAGAATCTGACTGGTCGTACCATTGCTGTTCTCTCTTCTAGCCTAAACCTTGCTGTGCAGGAGACTACAGATGCAATTATAAAGACAAAATAAGATATTAAAGCGGAACTCAACGGTTTCTGAGCACCACAAATGGAAAACTCTATTTGATAATTTTTTTAATATTGAAAGCAAACTTACCCATCCATCCATGTCTCCATGCTTTCTTTTGTTAAGAAATCACTTTGAAAAACAGCCCCCTAGCATTTCTAGCTTCAGCCATCTTGAGTAAGGGCAGATGGATTGTGTAGCATTTACTACCTGGGTGTGCTTAGCTGAGAAAGCCCCTCTTCCCCTCCTTCAGATGAAAGAAAAAAAATCCATGAAGATGTATGACATCATTTTGGCCTAGGCCAGAAACCAGGAAGCAACCGAAGAAAAAAGATCTCCATAGTGCTAGAACTGTGTTTTGTAGTTTTAGCACTAAGACTAAGAGTTTAACTGTCAATTGTAAAAAGACTAACCAGCATGGCATAACCAGTGGCGGCCAGTCCATAGGGGGAACACTAGCGCCACCCCCTAGTCACAAAAAAAGGGGCCTTTTAAAAAAAAAAAATCACAAAGGTCTTTTAAGTGCACTGTGTTCGGGCGCGGGCGCCGGACACAGTGCACTATGGGAAGCGTGACGTCTATGCAATCACGTAATTGCAGACGAGACGCTTCATTTGCCTTATTTTGCCCTGCCTTGTGGCGCAATGCAGTGCGCTTGATTACTTCCTCCCATAGTGTTAGGCTTGCCTTGTATTTGATTGGCACTGCCCTAGATATGGGTGGTGCTTTCTCACGGAGCATCTGCGTCACTTCTGTTTTCGGAAGTGATGTCCGCAGCTCCGTAGATGGAACGCACGGCCCGGGCGGTACTTAGAATCCCGAATTGGTATACTGGCTCTGCGGTAAGTGATCTCAGCTTTAGATGCTTTAGTGGCAGTAATGAGGAATTTAAATCCAGATGCACAGCTGTGCTATATACCATGATCTGTGAGGCTGCGCTATATACCCTGATCTGTGAGGCTGCGCTATATACCATGATCTGTAAGGCTGAGCTATATACCATGATTTGTGAGGCTGAGCTATATACCATAATCTGTGAGGCTGCGCTATAGATCCTGATCTGTGAGACTGCGCTATATACCGTAAACTGTGAGGCTGTGCTATATACCGTGATCTGTGAGGCTGCGCTATATACCATGATCTGTGAGGCTGCGCTATATACCATGGTCTGTGAGGCTGCGCTATATACCATGATCTGTGAGGCTGTGCTATATACAATGGTCTGTGAGGCTGCGCTATATACCATGATCTGTGAGGCTGCGCTATATACCATGGTCTGTGAGGCTGCGCTATATACCCTGATCTGTAATGCTGCACTATATACCATGATCTGTGAGGCTGCGCTGTATAACCTGATCTGTAAGGCTGCGCTATATACCATGATCTGTGAGGCTGCGCTATATACCATGATCTGTAATGCTGCACTATATACCATGATCTGTGAGGCTGCGCTGTATAACCTGATCTGTGTGGCTGAGCTATATACCATGATCTGTGAGGCTCAGCTATATACTCTGTCCTGTGATGCTGAGCTATATACTCTGTCCTGTGATTCTGGGGCTGTATACTCCTGACACTATGGGTGGAAGCAAGTGGAATACAGGGGATGGAGTGGGTGGATTCTATAAGGGGTGGGGCGTATGAGATATGGGAGGGGTCAAATAGGAAGGGCGGGGTCTGCCCCTCCATCCTAAAACTTCGCCAGCCGCTACTGGGCATAACAGTCATAGGTGTTGGTATCTCCATAGCAGTGCAGTGAGCAGTAAGTGTGCAGGTACCCCTATTATGTGCTGCTATGCACTTTAGCATTAGTGGGTGCTATTAGAGGGGTTTCTCCCATAAAATGGGCATCCTGCTCCCACAGCACTGGTGCCTGATACCAGGGCTCGTTCAAGGACTTTTGACACCCTAGGTGAAACCTCATTTTGCCCTCCCCCCGGCTCCATGCCTGACTCCACTCCCTTTGCTCTGCCCATGTGTACCCCACATTTTTAATGAAGCGCCCATCAAATGTAGCTCACCAGCGCCCATCAAATGCAGCCTCACCGGCACCCATTAAATGCAGCCTCACCAGCACCCATCAAATGCAGCCTACCAGCGCCCATCAATATATGTTTGCTTGCTTATATTAATTCGGGAGTCGGGACACAGACCTCCGTCGCCGCTGCGCCTCTGACACTATGTGTGAACGGAACAGCAGCTGCCTCCTGATGCTGAGACTTAGTTGCTTGCTGCAGAGAGAAGAGAGTTGGAACACCAGTGGCCAGGCGCCCTAGGCAGCAGTGAGCCTAGGCGGCTGCCTAGTTTTGCCTAGTAATAGCACCGGCCCTGCCTGATACTGACATGCATTGGGCTCATCCTCAGCAATCCGGATGCCTAGATGGAGGTACCAATAAAGGTGTCCTATCTGCTCCCAGCGGGTGGGGAAGTTGGAGGCTACCCCCTCTCTTGTTTATTGCCTTTTAGGGGTCTTTTAGGACCCCAAACCAGTTCCCAATGCAAGAGAGTATGAAAAATCAGAAACCAAATAAAGATGCTTTTTTAGTCTATTTTCAACCAATATTTACCTAGTGATTTACTTCTAAAGGTGTTCCGCTGTGTCCTGCGCAGTGCTGGAAGGTCAGAGGAAAGAGGAGCACTGGTCCCAAGGTTTGTGCACTGAGGAAACTCCAGCCATTGACATGGTTTTAAGTGCCCAGAGAACTCTGGGGAAAATGTTCCCTGTGACATCACTGCCCATATCACTAAAAAAAATCATAAATCAACTAGACATTGTCTTTTAAAGGAATCTGCATTATATAATGCTTTTTCAAAGCTGCTGGTTGTTCAACTGAGGATCATATTTATTTCCCGCTGTTGAGTCAAAGTTCTTTTTATTTTTCAGTCCCAGAGACCATAAGAAACCATACACAGTTAATATAAAAAGGATAAAGGATGCTCAATGGAATTGACACATTTAAATGCGGACAGTAATCCCTACATTAATCCCTAGGGCCATGTCTGCTCCCCGAGAGAATTACATTTATTTCGCCCCACTGTGAAATTTCAGTTAAGTTACTCTGTAGGTGGAAGCAATAGATTATTGACAGCTGTGTTTGGATTTTATAACTGAATAAAAAGGGGAATTGAAGAAGCCTGCATTTTCTTTCTCTAACTTTTGCTCATGTAAATAATGCAAAAACAAGCAAAAACAATATGATTATTTACTGCAATCCAGTATATGTATATATACAGTATCTCACAAAAGTGAGTACACCCCTTACATTTTTGTAAATATTTTATTATACCTTTTCACGTGACAACACTGAAGAAATGACACTTTGCTACAATGTAAAGTAGTGAGTGTGCAGCTTGTATAACAGTGTAAATTTGTTGTCCCCTCAAAATAACTAAACACACAGCCATTAATGTCTAAACCGCTGGCAACAAAAGTGAGTACACCCCTAAGTGAAAATGTCCAAATTGTGCCCAATTAACCATTTTCTCTCCCCGGCGTCATGTGACTCGTTAGTGTTACGCTATTGATGTAAAGGGACGGTTTTTGTTGCTATGGACAATCTCCAGGCAGAAAGAACAGTATTTATAATATAAAACTGCATGCAGGGCACTGGACAAAGCACTAGGGACAAAGAGGATTTTAAAATTATTTGATACAGTAATGTAATCTGTAAGATTACAGTGTACTGTATGTATTGTGTGTGTTACACTTTTTGAATTTGGCACCGTGCTCCGTCTCTGTGCGTCGCAACACTCACAGGGAATGGAGCCCGGCGCTGTGATGAATCAATCGGAGACACGGCTTGCACACACAGTGGGGAGACATCGCAGGATCCTGGGGACAAGGTAAGTAACTGTACCTGGATCCTGCAATGCAATCCCAAGTGTGGCTCGGGGTTACCGCTTTTGGTACTGAAAATCCACCCCGAGCCACACTCAGGAATACTGCCAGGGAGGTTAATACAGCTGTTCTGTGAAGCCCTCAGAGGTTTGTTAGAGAACATTAGTGAACAAATAACATCATAAGGGCCAAGGAACATTGTGGAGAAGTTTAAAGCAGGGTTAGGTTATAAAAATATAAAAAAAATATCCCAAGCTTTGAACATCTTACGGAACACTGTTCAATCCATCATCTGAAAATGCAAAGAGTATGGCACAACTGCAAACCTACGAAGACATGGCCGTTCACCTAAACTGACAGACCGGGCAAGGAGAGCATTAATCAGAGAAGCAGCCAAGAGGCCCATGGTAACTCTGGAGGAGCTGCAGAGATCTACAGCTCAGGTAGGAGAATCTGTCTACAGGACAACTATTAGTCGTGCACTCCACAAATCTGGCCTTTATGGAAGAATGGCAAGAAGAAAGCCATTGTTTAAATAAAGTCATAAGAAGTCCCATTTGCAGTTTGCGAGAAGCCATGTGGGGGACACAGCAAACATGTGGAAGAAGGTGCTCTGGTCAGATGAGAAGAAAAAAGGTTACTTTTCGACCTAAAAGCAAAACGCTATGTGCGGTGGAAAACGAACACTGCACATCACCCTGAACACACACATCCCCACCGTGAAACATAGTGGTGGCAGCATCATGTTGTGGGGATGCTTTTCTTCAGCAGGGACAGGGAAGCTGGTCAGGGTTGATGGGAAGATGAATGGAGCCAAATACAGGGCAATCTTAGAAGAAAACCTGTTAGAGTCTGCAAAAGACTTGAGACTGGGGAACCTCCCAGCAGGACAACAACCCTAAACATACAGCCACAATGGAATGGTTTAGATCAAAGCATATTCATGTGTTAGAATGGCCCAGTCAAAGTCCAGACCTAAATCCAATTGAGAATATGTGGCAAGACTTGACAATTGCTGTTCACGGACGCTCTACATCCTGACAGAGCTTGAACTAATTTACCCGTATACTCCCTAAAAACTTTGTAACCACTGGCACCTAATTTGCAACACTGGTAAATGTAGGGCTGCACTTACTTTTTCAAAATGACACATTTAGATTTTTGTTAATTTAGATAATGCAAATGAATACACCTTGTCAATATTATGCGTAATTTTTTCACGTATATCAGCTTTATCCGAAGGCACGATTTGAATCAAGATCTAATGTTTGCTTCTTCAAATATGTTGAAAAAGGCAATAATGTTTAACTATTCCAAATGATTGTATATATATATTTATATTGCTATGAAAGATCACAAATTTAAGTGCTGAATTATACACATCGTAAAGGAATTATGTGTCCGCTAAAAAGAGGTGTAAAAATCAGCACTTGGATATGTAATCTTCATAGCAAAGTGAAGCAGCTAACAGAGTTAGAAGGCCCAAATACTAAAAAGTAATTTAAAGGGTAACTCCACTTTCGCGGGGAAAAAAACAGCAAAAAATATAAAATAATAATAATATAGCATATATAATTGCGACTCAAGTTATATTGTAATTGAATGTTATTAAAAATTACCTTTCCTTTTGAAACTTCTGCCGCTGTAATTTTCTGTAAAATGCAGTGCAATATGGCTTCCTGGGGGTTTTCTGTAAACAGAATGTGTACAGAACGCCCCCAGAAACATAATTTCCTGCTTGTGTGATTGGCTCACTGATTTTCCCAGAAGTCTACACTAAGATGCAAGTCGGATTCCAGGCATCGCCAGCAACAAAAATGCTATTTTTGGTGAGACGCTCCCAATAGGAAATCACATCTAAAGGATGCAGACCCTGAAATGTTCCTCATTAGAGCCCTGCAAATGCAGCAGCTAAATGATAATTATGAAACCACTCCCATGCAGATTCACTTGGCACATGAACACAGGCAATCACACACGGGTAGATTTACTAAAACTGGTGCACTCAGAATCTGGTCCAGCTGTGCATTGGAACCAATCAGCTTCTAACCTCAGCTTATTCAATTAGGCTTTGACAATAAAACCTGGAAGCTGCTTGGTTTGTCTGCAGACGGTTTTGCACTGTCTACCTTTACTAAATAAACCCCACAGTGATTTATTCAGAATAACAAAAGGTAGAAATCTGCAACACAGTTTGTTAAAATCCTTGTAATGTACATAAATCACCCAGAGGGGAATGTTTTTTTCTTAACAAAAGTGGAGTTACTCTTTTGAGGGGAGCAGTGTTAAAAATAATGAAGGCACATGCCAAACTTGTACAGGCTACATCATCTTTTTAAAACGGCCTGTATAGCAGACTTGAGGCCGGGTTCACACTGTAACCCACTGCGGATCGCACAGGAGAGCTGTGCGTCCCTGTTCCCCATTTCAGGGATGAATCAGGGCCAATTTTATGCCTGAATTCGGCCCTGAAATGGAGCCAAAGACACACAGCGTTTCTGTGCAGCGGAGATATGTGAACCGGCTCCATAGGGAGCCAGTCACATTCTCCTGCTATGTGAATTGGATTCAGGGAAACCCGCATTTAATTCGCATAGGTGTGAACCTGGCCTCAAACAACGTATATTGTACATCACAATATAATTAAGACGTGGTCCCACATATTTATTTATTGTACAAAAAACACATAATTATACGCCCTGTCCAAAAGCCCTTCATTCCAAATGGATAATATATAATACTGTATATTACACTTTGAACTATGATGGAATTTCACTCAATACCTCTGTATTTATGTGAAATCTAATATATTACATTACATGATCTATTCAAATCAGCATGCCATAAAACATAATTCCACCAATGATGTTGCACAACAAATACATACGGAAACTCCAAAGATTTTCTGGTAACTGGACATATTTCCAACCATTCAGCAAGCTATATTTCCAACCATTCAGCAAGCTATATTTCCAACCATTCAGCAAGCTATATTTCCAACCATTCAGCAAGCTACATTGCCAAAAGGAGCAGTAGTCTGAGGATGAAGCGCACCAACAAAAGTGGCATCCAGAGGGTGAGGGAACCAATGGGCATGCCTAAATGTTATGGCTGCTCCAACATAGAGAATCCTTACTAAGTATATTATGTGTTTACATGATCGCTACTTGAGGACACCTTTACCAGTCCAGGTCAAAAAGCTTTGAAACAGACCCCAGTGCAAGATTCAGGGTATACTATTTTAGCTGCTTGTAAGCTGATCTAAAATATATTATACTCTAATGGCCACCCACCACCTGTCTTAGCTTAGATGCTGCCCTTTAGCTGAGCTCAAGTGACCCCCACATTGCAGATGTCCTGGATAGGTATTACAGAGCTCTTTTTAGCTTTCAAATTTGGTTGAAGGACAGCAGATGGGTGGAACTGGGTTTAGACCCAAGTCCCACATTTAAAAATGTCTCATCTTTAAGTGGCAGAGTATGTACAAGCATTAGATTATATACATAATTAATAAGTTGTTCCTGTGTACAATTGTACAAGACAAACACTTATTAAGCAAACAGTACAGAAAAGAACACTACATGACAAACACTTATTGATGGAATGGCACAGGGATGAATCAGGGCCAATTTTATGCCTGAATTCGGCCCTGAAACGGAGCCAAAGGTGCACAGCATTTCTGTGCAGTGTGCTCCGCAGCCGCATCGGAGATATGTGAACCGGCTCCATAGGGAGCCAGTCACATTCTCCTGCTATGCAAATTGGATGCAGGGAAACCCGCATCAAATTCGCATAGGTGTGAACCTGGCCTCAAACAATGTATATTGTACATCACAATATAATTAAGACGTGGTCCCACATATTTATTTATTGTACAAAAAACACATAATTATACACCCTGTCCAAAAGCCCTTCACTCCAAATGGACAATATATAATACTGTATATTACACTTTGGACTATGATGGAATTGCACTCAATACCTCTGTATTTATGTGAGATCTAATATATTACATTACATGATCTATTCAAATCAGCATGCCATAAAACATAATTCCACCAATGATGTTGCACAAGAAATACATACGGAAACTCCAAAGATTTTCTGGTAACTGGACATATTTCCAACCATTCAGCAAGCTATATTTCCAACCATTCAGCAAGCTATATTTCCAACTATTCAGCAAGCTACATTGCCAAAAGGAGCAGTAGTCTGAGGATGAAGCTCACCAACAAAAGTGGGGTCCAGAGGGTGAAGGAACCAATGGGCATGCCTAAATGTTATGGCTGCTCCAACATAGAGAATCCTTACTAAGTAAATTATGTGTTTACATGATGGCTACTTGAGGACACCTTTACCAGTCCAGGTCAAAAAGCTTCCAAAACAGACCCCAGTTCAAAATTCAGGGTATAGTATTTTAGCTGCTTGTAAGCAGATCTAAAATATATTATACTCTAATGGCCACCTACCACCTGTCTTAGCGTAGATGCTGCCCTTTAGCTGAGTTTAAGTGACCCCCACATTGCAGATGTCCTGGATAGGTATTTCAAATTTGGTTGAAGGACAGCAGATGGATGGAACTGGGTTTAGACCCAAGTCCCACTTTAAAAATGTCACATCTTTAAGTGGCAGAGTGTGTACAAGCATTAGATTATATACATAATTAATAAGTTGTTCCTGTGTCCAATCGTACAAGACAAACACTTATAAAGCTAACAGTACAGAAAAGAACACTACAAGACAAACACTTATTGATGGAATGGCACAGGGATGAAGAAATATGACTTTCATCAGATACATACAGGCGCAAAGAAGAATGCACACCATGGATGCTACAGTTAGATCTCTAGAGCTTATCTTTCACACGTTATTTTGAAAAGCTTTTTTGTGTTTAACCAAATGTTATGTATTTTTACCCACCTGCACACCAAGATGAATCCATCTCTTCACAGAAAATCTCCCTTGTGTCATTACTTTTATAGGCGGCTGCAAACCATTTACAGTGCGATAATAAAACACGGTTTCTCTCTCCGAGATTGTGAGTTTGAACACAATCTGCCCATCAGCGGACTTTTCTATTACACACCTTCGGAAGTAAATATATAAAAAAAAAAGATCAAAATCATCTTCCAAAAAGACCAGAAAATAAAGTGCAGCATAAACCTTCACGACTCTAAAGCTCTCTACAGTCATCACTGGAAGATAGGATATTATTACTATAATGCTTTACTTTTCTAGGCTCTTCTAGGCAATACTTTGTGACAAATATATATTTGGTATCCATTTCATAATATAATTGAGTGTTTATCTGTTGTTTATCTCCCTTGTGCTTGAATCCTTTTAGAATGGTGCCAAGAAACTGAATTTTCTTAAAGTGTATGTAAACCTCATTTTATGCTCCTTTTTGGTCTGGTAAAGATAATAATGAAATCATTTTGTTATATCTCTTTTGATAAATCTCTTTTAAAAAATGCCTGTTGATCCTGATAGAAATCTTGTGCCTTCCTGTGCTTTCTGCCTCTGCTGATATCAATTAGTATTGTACCCACTTCTCTACCTGAAATAAAAACACACCTTTCCTTATGTTATAGAGAAGAGGATACTGGGAGGAGTTTTGTAGTCCAAACACACTTCCTGTCCTAGGGTAACAATTTTGCTCCACCATAGATACTGTTCAATCAATAAGCATTGTTACCTTAAGCAATCGTTCACACTGAGGGCAGGTTTGAAATCATGTGAGTTCAGCTGAACTCGCACAATTTCAAACCCGCATGTCAGTGCGAGTTAAGGGGCTGAAAGACATCTGTGCAGGCTCGTGCACAGATGTCTATTGAAATTGCTCCCAAGGTCGTCAAAAGTAGTTCAGAAACTACTTTTGGGAATCGGTGCTGCAAAGTCGGCGTTGCACCGATTTAGACAGTGCTATGTCAAATGGGCGCAATGTGAACAGGGGCTCAAGTGATGTTAAAGTTTTTTTTGTTTTTTTTTGTTTAAAAATAACAAATATGTTATACTTACCTGCTTTGCGCAGTGGTTTTGCACAGAGCAGCCCTGATTCTCCTCTTCTCAGGTCCCTCGCCGGCGCTCCTGTCCCCTCCCTTCTGCCAAGTGCCCACATAGCAAGCAGCTTGCTATGGTGGGCACCCGAGACGAACAGCTGCTCTGTGTGTCCACTCAGACATGAAGCCGCAGCTCAGCCCTGCCCCCCTCTCCTCATTGGCTCACTGACATTGATTGACAGCAGAGGGAGCCAATGGAATCCGCTGCTGTCTCAGTTAATGAGAAGGGAGAGTCCTGGACAGCCGAGGGTCTCGTGCACAGGCTGGTGGAAAGACAGAAGAGAACAGGAGTTACATTTCCCACGACCACAGATACCTAAAAGCCCATGGTGGGGTAATAATTGCATTAAGACATATTGAGGTGAAATAAGGAGGATTTAGATGTTTCCTCCTGTGAAGTCTATTGATCATATGACCATCACATTGTCTCCACCTCCCTCCCTGATAGAATTAAGAAATACAAAAAAGATCCTAGAAGTCACCAGAGAGATCATCGAGGAGAGAAGGGGCTGATAAGGATTATTACCACTGGAGGTCTGTTCCAGCATACAGCATTGTGGCTGTGAAGACGCAACACCCCCTAGAAGGGGGAGCCATCTGGTAAGTGCATCCATATAAGAAGAGCACGGAGTGAACCTGCACTATAAGACACCTTTTAAAAAGTACTGAGAGGAATAAGGCACCGTTAAGTCACTTTGTTTTGTTCACTTTCGAAGGACAGTTTTTGTCATTTCCAAACAGACTGTTTATTACACTTTTCAGGACTTGCATTTCATTTTTCAATTTTTCTTCCCCACAATATTTATCACTTAGTAGACTTTGATTTATATAAGATTATATTGTGGAGAGCTTATTAACACACCTGTCAATTTATTTTATATATATGAACTGGAATTTTATAGTTGAGTAGCACTATATAGTTAGATATTTTTTGATGAATTGATTTACCACAATAACAAAGGTTACAAGGTCACATAGCAAATATACTTTCAACAGAGCAGCGCCACAACCACTAGAATCCTTCTAATTTATTCTAATGAACATCGTTGGATTAAGATTGGGCACAGGTAAGTATGGGGGGGGGGGGGGGCTGCTGCACACAGAGGTTTTTATTTTATTTTAAAGCATAGAATGCATTAGGATAAAAAAAAAAACTCTGCCTTTAGAACCACTTTAAGACAGAAAGTGGATCACCAAATAAAAATTAAAGAAAGAAGCTTGAAAAAAGCAAGCTAATTCAGCCACTGCATCTAAGGATGGGTAAGCTGCAATCCATTAAATTTTTGTTCTTGAGTTTAGATATACAAGTCAGACCATACATTCAGGGACAGTCCCGGTTTTCAGGAGGCTGTCCCCTGAAAAAAAGTTTCCCCTTAAATAAATTAAATCCCAGGCTCAATAATTTATTCTGCAAGTTGTTACATCAATGTCTCAGGACAGCTGTGGGCATTTTATGGTATAGGGACAGCTAGCTTGCATCACTGGGGAGGGGGGGTGCTGTAGGTTGTCACCACAAGTGGGGCATTGGATCCCAAACCTCATAGATAAATAATACTGCTGGTATAAGAACAAAAATATAATGTCCCGTAATCCCTTATAGAACTGAACTCAACACCGTGGTGTAAATTTACCAATGGGACATTACTGACAGGAGGAAAGAGAAACGTGATGGCTTCACCAGTGTGGTGATGCTCTTTTATTGTCTAGTCAATAGGCTTGGATATCAATCAAGCTTTATTACTTTAAAGAGGAAGTAAACCCTGATGGGTTTTACTTCCTCTTTGTTTCCCTGCAAAGGTAAAGCATAATGGGCTACTATGCATCGCATAGTAGCCCATTATGTGTCACTTACCCGACACAGAAGCCTGCAATGTCACCGATGTCCCTTCTTCCATGAAGCGTCCATCTTCCTTCCAGGTATCGCGGCTCCGGCGCTGTGATTGGCCAGAGCTGCGATGACGTCACTCCCGCGCATGTTCGCGGGAGCTGCCACTAGCAACAGCACGCTCAGTGCACCTGCGCGCTGACACCGCTGTCTATGATGGCATTTTATTTTATTTTATGTTGGATGTCCTGGCAATATAGATGAAAATCATTGAAAAAAATGGCATCCCCCCCCCCCCAGTCCATTACCAGGCCCTTTGGGTCTGGTATGGATATTAAGGGGGATCCCGCACCCAAATTAAAAAAAATTGGCCTGGGGGTCCCCCCGGTACTAAAAAATAGTAATTACATGCCCCTGTTAAACATGGGCAGAAAAATTGGGCCTTTGGTGGTGGTGGCACCAGAACACTGTAAGCCCTCACAGTTAATCTTGTTGGGTACAAGAACGGGCCCTGCTGTGAAATAATATATGAAGCCCTGTAAGTACATGTCCCTGTTAAACAGGGGCAGAAAAATTGGGCCTTTGGTGGTGGTGCCACAACACTGTAAGCCCTCACAGTTACTCTTGGTGGGTGCAAGCACGGGCCCGGATGTAAAATATAATATCAAGAATTGTAATTACATGCCCCTGTTAAACAGGGGCAGAAAAATTGGGCCTTTGGTGGTGGTGCCACAACACTGTAAGCCCTCACAGATACTCTTGTTGGGCGAAGGAATGGGCCCTGCTATGAAATATTATATCAAGAATTGTAATTACATGCCGCTGTTAAACAGGGGCAGAAAAATTGGGCCTTAGGTGGTGGTGGTGGTGCCACAAAACTGTAACCCCTCACAGATACTCTTTTTGGGGGCAGGAACTGGCCCTGCGTTGAAATATTATATCAAAAATAGTAATTACATGCCCGTTTAACAGGGGCAGAAAAATTGGGTCTTGGGTGGTGGTGCTGGCGCCACAACACTGTAACCCCTCACAATCAGTTACCTCAGCATCATGTGCTTGATAGCTGCTGATTAAAGACTGATTCATTTTTATGAATGTGAGCCTATCAATGGAGTCTGTGGACAGGCGCACTTTATGATCCGTTACAAACCCTCCAGCAGCACTGAATGTGCGTTCACAAAGAACACTGGATGCAGGACAGGCCAGGAGCTCAATTTCATATTGAGTAAGTTCTGGCCAGTGGTCCATCCTCAAGACCCAGTAACCCAGTGGATGCTCTGTTGGAAAGGTCTGCTCTTGCCCCTAGATATTCCTGCACCAAATAATGCAGACACTGGCAATGGTTGCTTGAACTGATCAGACCTTGGCGCTGAGGACTGAAAAATTGTTTAAAGTCATCGGTCAGCCGGCCACCTTCTCCACCGCTCTTCCTCTGACTAAATGAGGCCTCAGCAACACGTTGTCCAGCACAAGGAAACTGTAACCTCCCAGGGTCTGTAAATGCATTGCACAAACCTTTCTTCAAGGCCTCCTGAAGATGTTTCATCGCCTGCTCCCTCTGCAAAGGCAGGATGAGTTCTGCAACCTTACCCTTGTAACGTGGATCAAGAAGGGTTGCCAGCCAGTAATGATCCCCCTCCTTGATACCACGAATCCTAGGGTCTTTTCGCAGGCCTTGTAGTATCAGGGAGGCCATGCAGCTTAAGTTTGCAGAGGCATTCGATTCTGAGTCCTCTGGGTCACTAAGGGTCACATGATCCATAACTACCTCCTCCCAGCCATGTACAACTCCTTGGGCTTCTGACAACTGAAAACCATCCCTTGAAGACTGCTGCTGAGGGTTATCCTCTACATCCATGTTGACACAATCCTCCTCCTCTTCTTCCTGTGTGTTTAGCGGGCCTGCAGGAATGCTATCTGGATAAAGGGGGCCTTGAGAGATAAGGAAGTCCTCCTCTTCCTCCCGCTGTTCTGGCTCAAGTGCCCTGTCTATTATTCCACAAAGCATGTGCTCCAACAGGAAGACTAGAGGGACAATGTCATAATGTTCGCTGTTCTGTGAACGGGCGAACACCCGATGTTCGAGTCGAACTTGTGTTCAACGTGAACATCAAGCTCATCCCTAGTCCCCATAAAGCACACAATATAGTAAAGTGATTTGATATTTTTCTAAAAGCCCCGATTTCAATCAAAGAAGGCATTAAACAAATCACCAGTTTGTACGCTGGTCTGCATTAGGCACTCCTGACACATACTTTTAGATACATTCAGATTTTGGTTCCCCTTCTCCATTTGAATCTGGGGCTGCTCTGATTGGGCAGAGCTTTAGCACCTTCTGGTAGTGTCAAAACTCCCTCCTGCTGTCAATACATTTCTATTGGCCCATCATTATGGTCTGCTTAACAGGACAGTAGGAATTGTAAAAATATGAATGAGGTGGATAAACTTTATAACACTATATGGAGGTGCCAACACTTTGCCCAAACAGAAAACCTAGGAACTATATGAGCTTTACCTGTCAGCATCTTTTGTTGTTGTTGTTGTTAAAGTGGCAGAGCTCCTTTAACTGCAGTAGAGGCAAATAAAGTCACTGACCTGGCTGTGTTATCATGCAGGGAAGCCTACATTACAAGACTGCCTGAACAATATCTCATATCGCTTGGTTACTATATCAACTTTAAAATAATTAACAACTGATTAGCAACACACATTTTAAAAAAAAGTAGGCTGGGTATTTTAGTGTTGTTGGACATTGTCTATAAAACACTGGTTGCAAATATATTTTTGAAACTATTTTTGTCCCCACCTAATCCTTATGAGATTGCCAATCAAATTGATATGACCACACAGCGTAAACACCATTACTGTATGTTAGCACTTATTTCCAGTAAAGTAAATCATACAATCTGCATATTTTAAACTTTATAAACCCAGAAAAAACATTCAAATAAAACTGAAATATATGAACCATAAAATTCATGACTGGTGGCACAAAAAAAAAAGACCAAAGATTGCCAGCAGTGAGAATTTAACTAGCAACGGCATCTAGGCAGCAAGAAAGAGAGTTAAGTACTACAGCTCTGGGAAAAGGAAACCAGGGGAAATTAAGTTCAGATATATCATTTATCTTCTCCATTTATTCTATTTAAATTTCACAGATGGCAGATTCCCTGTCGTCGTTACAGCCACATTCATTCATACCTTTAGGCCACCGTACTTTAGGCGCCCATTACACGATATCCTTTTTTCGTTATTTGAAGTAAGGAGCGGCAACACAACAAGCTTTTAGTAAAAAAGAGGGGAATGATGATAAGAGATGCTATGGACTCATTGTCTAGTATTCATCTTCAAAATACTCCCTCATTAGTTATTGAACTTTCCTCGCTAAACAAAGCCGAGTAAGACTATTCATCCTAATTTGGTGCCATAGGCTGAAATTCCTTCAAGATTTCATGCATTGTGTATCTAACAACGCCAGCTATTTTTAAGAGTTGCCTCAGGTGAGCTGTGGAAATTCAAAGAAATGATTGCACATTATATCTTAACACCATGTGGATCTATTCAAAGGAATTCCAGGGCTGGCTCTCTGTTGGGAACATGATTTTAGAGACAAAATCGGTTTTCATTATTTCGCCAATTAGGACATAAAATATTCTCTTGGTATATGTGAATAAGCAGCTAATTATTGCAAGAAAGCTGTTTATGAGGACACACAGGAAGAATGACAAATTTAAGATAATTTTTTTTTTACTTGACTTTTTGAATTTATAAAAAAAAAAAAGGAAAAGCCCCCTGTTTACAACATTTTGAAAGAATTGTTAAATTATGAGAATGATTCTCGGTATAGGTATACTTGCAATCAAATTTATGAAATTGTTAAGAAATTTATTTTGAAGCATTAAATTGATATATAAATTGATATAATATAACCAAGACTAATGTTGCTCATAATTAGTGCTCCTTGAAATTGCTGATTTAGAAATGTAATATTCTCATATAATAGCAAAGCTTTATTTTCAGGAGTTGTTCTCTTACTGTATGCTTAAAGCCCAACTCCTGGTGACCGATGTCATGGAAAAAGCTGCCCCTGTAACAAGAGGTAAGGGTAAATCTTCCAATGGGGACACCTATTCTATTGACTATGTTCACGTGTGATTTAGTCTTTGAAGACCAAAGCTATTGTATCGCTCTTCAGAGCTCTTTACAGCATTTGTCTCTTCACTGCCTGCTTTAACCTCTTGTACCCCGCAGTAGTGTTCCACACCGTATGCATTGTATGCAGTTGTGGAGGGGCCCCATTTACTTGAATGGCTCACTATCGGTGGGTGGCAGCACCTGCCAAAAGCGACTGGGGGTATCATTTCTACTGCAGCCACAAAGCATTATGGTTGGGGCCTGTGTATATCTCTGGCTGCTGCCTTTGTAGTTAAAGGGGTGCAGTTGGGGGGGCATAAAAACCCTGGCTGAACCACAGGGTTTTACTGCACCCAAACCTCACATGTAAACAAGCCCTAAGAGAAAAATACCCTTACTGGTTAAAAGTTTCACCTCACTTCCTGTTGTGTCTCTGGAACAAAAGGTGAAGGAAATTTTTCCTAATGAGACCCAGAGGACAAGTTTGGCTTTACATACACTTAAAAAATAGCTAGAGTTCAGCTTTAACCCCTTCCCACTGCTGTCTCCTGGCCATTTAAGAGCTTCTAAATGCTGGGAGGCTGAGGCGGGCATTCAGGTCATGTGACCGCTGTGATTGGATGCCACAGTGGTCACATGATTGGAAAGCTTCCAATTGCAAGTATGCATTGGAGCTTTCAATCTGCTGGTGACTGTGCTGGGAGTGTGCAGGGCTAGCGTTCTCAGTGCACAGAAACGTGTTTACATAAGGCTGCATATATGCGCCAGGTTGACGGAAAGAGGTTAACAACAACTTGTCAAAACCTTAAACATTCCTGTACATTTTTACAGTCCAACATTATCTAAGTGATTTCCACAGCCTTGTCACATCCTCACTAATTCAAGTTTATAGCTAAGTTAACAAGGAACTAAATAATTAACACATGTCCTATAACCTGGTTTTAGGCTTCTTTCCAGTTAGGAAAAAAAACACATTACATTATATTCTACAAAATATCCCTTCTCATTGTTCTAATATCTGTTAAACTTTTAAAGTTTAAGTGAAGGTGATAACAAGATCCAAGTTGAATTAACTTAGGAATGAAAAAGTTTTTTTTCCATTCTTGATTTTTGTTTTCAAGGCAGATGACCCTGGGCTGCTGATTTTGCATGCAGGAGAAGGTAACAGATGCTTTCGTACTTACATTTCACTGGCTTGCTCAGGTTTCAGCCACGCAGTCAGCGTAAATGAACTTCCTACTTTTGCCATTGTTGTTGTTATAAAGCAATCTTTGTGATCATAAAAGATGAAGCTGTACGAATCTTTGCTGGATTTTGGATGTAGGTCTTTCACATCTTTTCTGACGCAAGAACCAAGGTCTCCTTCAAGAAGATGATGATAGCTCGGAGTGTAGGATCTATATGGGCAATCTTGAATACAAAATCGCTGGATGCAAGTCTGCAGGCTTTGCTCATTCCATTCGCTTTGACAAAAAACACTTCTCTGCGGAAAGCCGCATGTGGCATTGGATGACTCTGTGAAGATAGGCTTGAATGCTGCCAAATTTTCCAGTTTTGGAAAGAGACCTTGTGCCCTTACTAAGGCAACATTAGTGTGGCATCCAAAATATAACGCTTCAAAAATGTGAAGCAAAGTACAAATTTTTCTAAGCAACAGAAAAGAATACATTATGATTTTTTCATACAACCAATAGAAAAAATCCTTTATTATATTTTGACATCATGAGTCATTTGAGAGGACGTCAACTTGTGGGTTTCGGATGAACCATTGTGTAATTCCCTACAGATTTCCTAAAAGAGAGCACAAAGGTACATAAAACTAAGGCACGGAAAACATTTGATTGCTAGACAATAAAATGGGTGTTTTTTATCATCATGTCTGAAGGAACAATATGTTCTGCCCAAAGCAACTACTCAAATCTCCACTTTTCCTTTACCAATGCCTTTTGGGGGGATAAAAGCAAAGCTGTCTATCTACAGGCAGGCTGAGACACTGATGCAGGACAGATTTAGCTACCCAGAGCAAAGGCTGGTCAGATATGACTGATCAGATTGGCACCCACACCGAATAAAAACACTATGGGGTTGACTTACTAAAACTGGAGAATGAAAAATCTGGTGCAGCTCAACATAAAAACCAATAACCTTCCATTTTTTTTTTGTCAAAGCCTTATTGAACAAGTTGAAGTTAGATTAGCTACCATGCACAGGTGCGCCTGATTTTGCACTCTCCAGCTTTAGTAAATCAACCCCTATGTTCCTCAACGTTAACCACATATTTAGTCCCAACCATTCAATATCTTACCAAATATTAGTTAGCCTTAAAAGAGGATTCTAGGGTTTGTTTGTTTTCTGCAGAATTATACTTGCCTAAGTGGATGCAACATCGGTCTGATGCTGCATCTGTCCCTCGCCAGCTCTAACACTGAAAACCGAGTGATCAAACACTGCCGATCGCTCAGTTATGAGAGCTCCCTGAGCAGATAGCTGTTGGCTGTCAGTCACTGCTGTCTGCCCGGCCCCTCCCCCTCTCGCTCACTGGAGCACTGGGCTGTGGAGGTGGCGAGAGCAGCAGGCTCAGCCTCTCATCGGCGGTGCAGGGCCAGGCATGTGGGCAGATCTGACTTCATTCTCACCCGAGCCTAGACCGGCTCTGTGACGTCAGCCAACAGCCGCTGTTTGCTGAAAACGGGTTACAGGAGTGCAGAACGAACTGCACTCCTGTGTTTTACAGGAGAAGTACAGCAAAACAAGCTTTTAACCGTACTTCTCCTTTAAATGGCAGATTCAGTCCATAACCATCCCAGTATTTGCAGATGTGTTCTAAATCAACTTAATTTACCTGATTTGTTGTGTTTATGAGTATATTAAAGTAGAACTATGGCCAGACTATGGACATTCAAATATTTACATTTTAAAACATTCCCTTACTAACCTCAGTAGCTGCAGTCATTTGTAGAGTAATTCATCCTCAAAATTGTCAGCCAAAGAATATCAGTTTTACTTTCTATCTGTAGCTCAGCACCTCCCTCTCAGCAGTGAGTGGGCAGAGAAGTGGGGGCCCACAGATGACCTCATCAGTTCCAGTGTCCATCTGCAACCTTCCCCAAATTTTCAGCATGTTTGGGTTTTAAATTTAGCGTCGCCACAGCCGAGATATTCGGCTCCTCTTGGCTCCTCTCGCCACCGACATATACCACGGCGAGCCGAGTGTACTGTGTACTCAGCTACTCAGCTTCACTCACAGTCAGGCCCCCGTCCCGCCCCTTGGCCCGGCTCCTATGATGGACACAACACCGGTCCAATGGCGGGACGTAAAGGCTAGGAGGCAGGACTGGGCGTGACTGCGAGCGGAGCCGAGCGGAGCCTAGTACACAGTACGCTTGGCTCGGTCAATGTTGGCGGCGCTCCTCTTGCCCTCACAGACAGCGGAGATCGGCGAGGATCTGCGTATAACACACAACCACGATTTTTCCCCGATTTTAAGGGGGAAAAAGTGCATGTTATACGCCAATAAATACGGTATATATATTTCTTGGACCTCCTTATATCAATGTCTTTGTATTGAGTCAATCAACAGTAAGTAGATTCAAACATGCTTGGGACAAACATAGATCTATACTCAGACAAAAAAGTTAAAGCGGGACTGTACCTGAAAAAAAAAAAAATTAAAAGCCAGCAGCTACAAATACTGCAGCTGCTGACTTTTAATAAATGGACACTTACCTGTCACAGGTTCCAGCGATGTGGGCAGCAGAGGCCGATCAATCGATCGTCTCTCTGCTGCTGCCGGCGACATTCTCAGTGAGGGAATCAGGAAGTGTCGCCTTTGTGGCTTCACTTCCCGGTTCCCTACTGCGCATGCGCGAGTCGCGCAGCGCAATGAGAATCGTCAGCGCTGTCCAGGCAGACAGCGCGCCAGGACAGGAAGTGGAGTAAACTCCAGTGGGAGTTTATGCCCGGAAGTGGGTGCAGATACCTGTCTTAGACAGGTATCTGCACCCCCCTGAAAGGTGCCAAATGTGACACAGGAGGGGGGGAGGGTTCTGAAAAGCGGAAGTTACACTTTAGGGTGGAATCCCGCTTTAACATACAAAAACACATATAAATAATAATAAAAAAACACCTACTCTTTTTTCTGTCGTCACTTTTCTATGTTTCCTACTATGGGTCAACTCTGTCCCCCCTGTCCCCTCCAGGACAACTAGCCTATAAAGCTGTCTACCCTCTGCCATGTTCTTTTATATACTATATTTAAAAAAAAAATAATAAATATATATATATATATATATATATATATATATATACACACACAGTATCTCACAAAAGTGAGTACACCCCTCACATTTTTGTAAATATTAAATATCTTTTCCTGTGACAACACTGAAGAAATCACACTTTGCTACAATGTAAAGTAGTGAGTGTACAGCTTGTATAACAGTGTAAATTTTCTGTCCCCTCAAAATAAAACAACACATATGTCTAAACCACTGGCAACAAAAGTGCACCCCTAAGTGAAAATGTCCAAACTGGGCCCAAAGTGTCAATATTTTGTGGCCACCATTATTTTCCAGCACTGCCTTAACCCTCTTGGGCATGGAGTTCACCAGAGCTTCGTAGGTTGCCACTGGAGTCCTCCATGATGACATCACAGAGATGGTGGATGTTAGAGACCTTGCGCTCCTTCCATTTGGGGATGCCCCACAGATGCTCAATAGGGTTTAGGTCTGGAGACATGCTTGGTCAGTAGATCACCTTTACCCTCAACTTCTTTAGCAAGGCAATGGTCATCTTGGAGGTGTGTTTGGGGTCGTTATCATGTTGGAATACTGCCCTGCGGCCCAGTCTCCGAAGGATGGGGATCGTGCTCTGCTTCAGTATGTCACAGTACATGTTGGCATTCATGTTTCCCTCTATGAACTGTAGCTCCCAAGTGCCGGCAGCACCCATGCAGCCCCAGACCATGACACTCCCACAACCATGCTTGACTGTAGACACACTTGTCTTTGTACTCCTAATCTGGTTGCCACCACACACGCTTGACACCATCTGAACCAAATAAGTTTTTCTTGGTCTCATCAGAACACAGGACATGGTTCCAGTAATCCATGTCCTTAGTCTGCTTGTCTTCAGCAAACTGTTTGCGGGCTTTCTTGTGCATCATCTTTACAAGAACTTCCTTCTGGGTTGACAGCCATGCAGACCAATTTGATGCAGTGTATGGTCTGAGCACTGACAGGCTGACCCCCACCCTTTCAACCTCTGTAGCAATGCTGGCAGCACTCATGCGTCTATTTCCTAAAGAGAACCTCTGGATATGATGCTGAGCACGTGCACTCTTCTTTGGTCAAACATGGAGAGGCCTGTTCTGAGTGGAACCTGTCCTGTTAAACCGCTGTATGGTCTTGGCCCCCGTGCTGCAGCTCAGTTTCAGGGTCTTGGCCATCTTCTTATAGCCTAGGCCATCTTTATGTAGAGCAACCATTCTTTTTTTAAGATCCTCAGAGAGTTCTTTGCCATGAGGTACCATGTTGAACTTCCAGTGGCCAGTATGAGAGACTGAGAGCGATAACAACAAATTTAACACACCTGCTCCCCATTCACACCTGAAACCTTGTAACACTAATGAGTCACATGACACCAGGGAAAGAAAATGGCTAATTGGGCCCAAATTGGACATTTTCACTTAGGGGTGTACTCTCTTTTGTTGCCAGCGGTTTAGACATTAATGGCTGTGTGTTGCGTTATTTTGAGGGGACAGCAAATTCACACTGTTATACAAGCCGTACACTCACTACTTTACATTGTAGCAAAATGTAATTTCTTGAGTGTTGTCACTTGAAAAGATATAATAAAATATTTACAAAAATGTGAGGGGTGTACTCGCTTTTGTGAGATAATGTGTCTATATAGACATACCGTATTTATCAGCGTATAACACGCACTTTTTTCCCCTTAAAATGAGGGGAAACTCGTGGGTGTGTGTTATACGCCGATCCCTGCCGATCCCCTGCTGATTTTAAAGAAACGAACGAGCGGAGCCAAGATACACAAAGCCGAAGTACACTCGGCTTTACTCGGCTCCTCTAGCAGTCCCGCCCACCTCCACTGATTGCGAGAGGAGCGAGCGCTGCTGACATGCAGAAAGCCGAATGTACTTCGGCTAGTCTCGGCTCCTCTCGCAGTCCCGCCCCTGACTGTAAGCAGAGCCAAGTCTAGCCGAAGTACACTCGGTTTTCTGTATGTCAGCAGCGCTCTCTCCTCTCAAAATCAGTGGAGATGGGCGGGACTGTGAGCAGAGCGGAGCCTCTGTATCTCGGCTCCGCTCGCTCCTCTCTGCTGTCCGCTCACAGTCAAAAATCGGCGCCAAATTTAAATCAATATGCTGCAAAGAGACTGGCAAGGCTGCAAAGGCACTGGGCAAGGCTGCAGATGGACACTGGGCAAGGCTACAATGATGGACAAGGCTGCAGGTGGACACTGAGCAAGGCTGCATTGATGTGCATTTTAATGTAAGTTTTTTTTCCTTAAACTTCCCTCCTAAACTAGGGGAGCGTGTTATACGCCGGCGCGTGTTATACACCGATAAATACGGTATATACAGTGAAAGAAAACAGTATTTTATCCCCTGCTGATTTTCTACATTTGCCCACTGACAAAGAAATGATCAGTCTATAATTTTAACCACTTCAGCCCCGGAAGATTTTCCCCCTTAATGACCAGGCCATTTTTTGCGATAAGGCACAGCTTCTCTTTAACTGACAATTGCGTGGTTGTGCGAAGTTGTACCCAAACAAATTATATGTCCTTTTTTCCGCACAAATAGAGCTTTCTTTTGGTGGTATTTAATCAACTCTTTTTTGCGCTATAAACCAAAAAAGAGCATACATTTTTTAAAAAACACAATATTTTGTACTTTTTGCTATAATAAATTAAAAAAAAAATTTCTTCATCAGTTTAGGCTGATATATAGTCTTCTACATATTTTTGGTAAATAAAAAAATCACAATAAGCGTATATTGATTGGTTTGCGCTAAAGTTATAGCGTCTACAAAATAGGGGATAGATTTATGGCATTTTAATTCATTTTTTTTTTTTACTAGTAATGGCGGCGATCTGCGATTTTTATCAGGACTGAGACATTGCGGCGAACAAATCGGACACAGGCTGCACTGGGGGACACTGGGGACACAGGCTGCACTGGGGACACATGCTGCACTGGGGACACAGGCTACACTGGGGGACACATGCTGCACTGGGGGACATTGGGGGACACAGGCTGCACTGGGGGACACTGGGGGACACAGGCTGCACTGGGAGACACTGGGGGACACAGGCTGCACTGGGGGACACATGCTGCACTGGGGGACACTGGCGACACAGGATGCACTGGGGGACACATGCTGCACTGGGGGACACTGGGGGACACTGGGGGACACATGCTGCACTGGGGGACACATGCTGCACTGGGGGACACTGGGGACACAGGCTACACTGGGGGAAACATGCTGCACTGGGTGACACTGGGGACACAGGCTGCACTGGGGGACACATGCTGCACTGGGGGACACTGGGGACACAGGCTGCACTGGGGGCCACATGCGGCACTGGGGGACACATGCTGCACTGGGGGGGACAGGCTGCATGGGGGGACACAGGCTACACGGGGGGACACAGGCTACACGGGGGGACACAGGCTGCACTCGGGGGGGCACAGGCTGCACTGGGGGGGACACAGGCTGCACTGGGGGGGACACAGGCTGCACTGGGGACACATGCTGCACTGGGAGAATACTGGGGACACATGCTGCACTGGGGGACACTGGGGACACATGCTGCACTGGGGACACAGACTGCACTGGGGGAGGGGGGCACAGGCTGGCTGCATTGGTGGACAAAGTTGTCGTCAATATTTATTTTTACAACTTAATTCTGGATAAAACATTTAAGTGTTATTTCATGAGATAATTTATGAGGGCGTGTTTAGGGAAAGGATTGGGGGCGGGGCAGGGTAGGGGTTGGTCGGGGAAACTGGTGGCGAGTAAATTGAAATTTTGAGCCCTGTATATATATATATATATTCATATATATACACATTATATTGTCAGAAGTATTGGGATGCCGCATTTAAACTTTAATGGCATCCCAGTCTTATGCCCCATACACACGGTCGGAAAATCCGACCACAAAATCCATCGGATTTTTTCCGACGGATTTAGTCCGACACTGGTGTTGCATACACACGGTCGGACAAAGTTGTCGGAAAATCCGATCATTCTGAACGTGGTGACGTTTGTTGCCTACGACGGGACTACGTAGAGGCTAGTAGCCAATAGCTTTGGTCTTGTAATGTGATCTGAGCATGCGTGGCACTTTGTCCGTCGGAATTCGCTACACACGATCGGAAAAAGTCTGATAGGACTTTGTTGTCGGAAAATTTGAGAGCAGGAGATAAAACTTTGTCCGTTGGAAAATCCGATGGAAAATGTCCGATGGAGCCTACACACGGTCGGAATTTCCGACAACATTGTCCGATAGGACATTTTCCGTCTGAAAATCCGACCGTGTGTATGGGGCTTAAAGCATTGTCATTGTTTTCTTCCAAGACACTAACTGTAGCACTCACCTGTTGCTGCTTCTTCATCCCCGGATCGCCGATTTAGTCCTTTACTGCAACTTATAAAAACTTGTCCCGGGCGTTTCCATTTTGCTTGTGGGCATTTGAAAACCCACAAGCAATTACTTCCGGGATTCGGCGAATGCTGTGCTCCCAGCATTCACCGTTCCATCCCGCGCATGCTCAGTTATCTGAGCGAACAGCGCCGTCCCTCATCACGTGACCGGCGTCATCCGAAATCTCTCGGGATTTATGGATGACGGCGTCCCCCACTGCTTCATGGGACTACTGTCACGCAGCTCCCAGGGGTCATTGCGCAGAGAAAACCACGCCTACTCCCACGGGAGGAAAGACCGGAAGTCATTCTAATGCCGCGTACACACGAAGGGACAATCCCGCGGGATTATCCTCTGGACTCAAGTCCAGCGGACAATCCCCTCGTGTGTGGGCGTCGGCGGACTTTTTGGCGCCAAAGTCCGGCGGACCAAAGTTTTAAGTTTTGTTTTAAAACTATCCGCTGGACTTGGCAGTCCGGCGGACAATCCCGCCGTTAGTAGGCTAGTCCGCCGGACTTTTTAAATGAACGTACTTGCTGCTCGTCTGAGATGGATTTGGGGGGAACCCCCACGCCGTTTTTTTTTTTTAATGCTCCTTTGTGCATCTAGTATAAAATGTCTATTTAATAAGATATAGATTGAATTTTGAGTACCAAACCACTTTAAGTCCGTTGGGTTCAATATTGAGTTGGCCCACCCTTTGCAACTATAACAGCTTCAGCTCTTCTGGGAAGGCTGTCCACAAGGTTTAGGAGTGTGTCTATGGGAATGTTTGACCATTCTTCCAGAAGCGCATTTGTCAGGCACTGATTTGGTCGAGAAGGCCTGGCTCCCCTCTAGTTCATCCCAAAGGTGTTCTATCCGGTTGAGGTCGGGACTCTGTGCAGGCCAGTCAAGTTCCTCCACCCCAAACTTGCTTAACCATGTATTTGTAGACCTTGCTTTGTGCACTGGTGTGCAGTCATGTTGGAACAGGAAGGGGCCATCCCCAAACTGTTCCTACAAAGTTGGGAGCATGAAATTGTCTGACTTCACAGAATGAATGGTCAAACACTCCCATAGACACACTCCTAAACCTTGTGGACAGCCTTCCCAGAAGAGTTGAAGCTGTTATAGCTGCAAAGGGTGGGCCAACTCAATATTGAACCCTACGGACTAAGACTGGGATGCCATTAAAGTTCATGTGCGTGTAAAGGCAGGCATCCTAATACTTTTGACAATATATAGTGTATATATATATATATACTGTATATTTGTAAATGTTATTATTAATTACCTTCCATTTAATTCTGTAGCCACAATGCTTTGTGCGCTCTCACGAGCAGGGCCCTCTGAACCCTCTTGTAATGAATCGGGTTGTACCTGTTCTGTCTCTCTTTATTTGTTAAAGCACTACGCAAACTGTTGTCGCCATATATATCCTGTATAATAATAATTGAAATAGCGCTTTCTTACAGTAACAATCTGTGTGCAGAACACTTTTAAGCGTCATGTTTTTGTGATAAAATGCTGCATCCAAACTGGTATGCTTAAGAATATACGAAAGATATTCTCCTGGATGCCAAAGATACTTACGGGATTAACCCAACAAAACTATTACTATAAAATTGCAACTCAGTAGGAATATATTAATAATTAGCTGCTCTTAAAATAATTTTATAATAATTAAACCTGAGAGTTTGCAAGCATCGGAGAACTCTTGCATCAAGCAAAACACTATATATATATATATATATATATATATATAGATAGATATAGGTAGATATATCTATATCTATCTATCTATATATATATATATCTAGTGTTTTGCTTAATGCAAGAGTTCTCCGATGCTTGCAAAGTCTCAGGTTTAATTATTATAAAATTATTTTAAGAGCAGCTAATTATTAATATATTCCTACTGAGTTACATTGTATAGTAATAGTTTTGTGAGATATATATATATATATATATATATATATATATATAGATATATATCTATATCTATATCTATATCTATATATATATATATATCTATATATATATATATATATATACTGTATATATACAGACAAGTAGAAATTTGGTAACAGCTAGACCTGCATGTACACATTAACAAGAATCAAGAATTCCTCAGGACTGTTAGAAATAGAATCATCATTTTATAGATATATATAGATATATATAGATATATATCTATATATACTGTCATTTCTTACCTTATTTGGAGGCCTCCTCCTCCTTGTTAGAGGGACAGAAAAGCTGATTACAGCTCCCCAGCCACCGCCATCTGTCTCCCCTTTTGTTTCAGATCTTCCTTCTTACTTAATTATCTTGTTTCGCTCGAAGCTAATCGAAAAACTTCCAGAAAACTTTAGCTCTGCAGGTACGTCATGTTTCCATGGATGGAACTTCACCTTCGTCTTCCACCTTTACCTCCGGACTGCTAAGAGTTACCAGGAGGAATGGTGTGCAGTGTTGCTAAGGAACAGTCTGTCACTCCAGACATCTCAGTCCTCCGTCCACCAGCTGTCCCTATTAACTAAAATACGATAGCGGGGCTTATCAACTAAGTGGTCAGATTATACTAATTTGCCCTGAATTTTTTTTAATTCAGGGAATGCCAATTCTAAAACCCAAAAAAGTTACTTAAATGTAAAATCATTATTAAAGAGGAACTGCAGTCTGTTTGCATAATTTGTAATAAAAACATCTTTGCCATTCTGAAGCTTCCTTCCAACACCTTTGCATATTATTTTATATATACTGTGATTCTGTAATTGCCAAATATGCTTCAGAAATCTCCCTGCACTTAAGCCCCATACACACGATCAGACTTTCCGACGGGAAACGTTCGATGACAGGCTGTTGGCACTAAATCCGACCGTGTGTATGCTCCATCGGACAATTGTTGTCGGACTTTCCTCCAACAATTGTTGGCTAGCAGGTTTTCAAATTTTCCACGGACAAATGTCTGTTGGTGGATTTTCCGAGCATGTGTACACAAGTCCGTCGGACAAAAGTCCAAAGTACAAACACGCATGCTCGGAAGCAGAAGCGGTCGGTCTTGTAAACTAGAATTTCGTAAAGGAGAATTAACATTCGTGACGCGGCAAATTATGAAATCTCCAAATGCAGCGCACAATTCTCTTCTTCTTTAATAGGATAATAATGAAGCTGCTTTGCTGGTGATACTGATGGAGTTATTGCAAACTAATTGTCAAAGGCTTTTATTTTCTAGTGATATCAAGAATAATATTATTACGTTTTTTTTTTAATTTGGGCAAATTAACACAACCCCATTATCCGGTAGTTTTTAAGATCAAAGATACAACTATGTTGGTGTCCCTTGTTAATTTTACATGGTATTTTTTTTAAATATAACTGCCGACTCCCAAACTGGCATTTGAAGTAAAACACATAGGGGGTTATTTACTAAAGGAAAATCCACTTTTCACTGAAAGTGCAGTCGCTGTAGATCTGAGGGGGACATACAAGGAAAATAAAAAACAGCATTTTAGCTTGCACATGATTGCATGATAAAATCAGCAGAGCTTCCCCTCATTTCAGATCTACCCCTTAGATTCAGAGCGACTGCACTTCCAAGTGCACTTTCAGTGCAAAGTGGATTTGCCTTTCGTAAATAATCCCCATAGCCATGTATTATTCTTCACAATTTTTTTATTGTGCATTAAAAAAAATAGAACAAATAAAATTAGACATGCTATCTGCCAATAGAACTTAACCAAAAAGTGCATTCTATGCATCCAAAAATATAGAAAATATACCAATTCAAATCATTATTCAACCAAAAAAATTATGTCAAAGCAATAACTCCAAGACCAATAATAAATAAAGCGTTATCTCCTCCGATTCCGCAACATGTCTGGTTGACGAACAGCCGTTCAGAAACAAACTGAAAAGCATGAAATGAAAAGCGCAAAATGAAAAACGCGAAAAGAAAAACGCGAATCAACACTCACCAAACTTCTACTAACACGAAATTAGAAGAAGGAGCCCAAAGGGTGGCGCTAAAGCGCTGAAAAAACACATAGTATGTCTTGTACGTCACTACATTCATAATTGCTGGCCAACAATTGTGTGCCGTGTGTATGCATATGCAAGACAAGTTTGGGTCAATGCCCTTCGGACAAAATTCTGCGGTTTTGTTGGCCAACAATCCGATCATGTGTACGAGGCTTAAGTCTGGCTGAAGCCATATTAACTGTGGGCAGCTGAAGCTGCTGCCTGTTCACTTCCTGGATTTACACAGAGGCACACCTCAAGGTCTGCAGCCCTGCAGCTCTCATTGGCTCTCTTATGATTCATCCCCCCTCCCTTCCCTTTCACGAGAGTGAGAGAGAGAGCTGTGCATGATGTCATTAGCCTAGGGCTTTTTACCAGACAAGACACAGGAAGTGGGCTGTATAAGGTATTTACTGGTAGAAAAAAAATGTTTTACTATCCAAAGTTAACCGTTTGCCGACCAAATGGCTGCGCGAATCGCTGTTATGTTATGTCGGTAACATAACCAGCCACTAGAGGGCTTGTGCCCCCCGCTCGCTCCCTGAGCCGATGCGAGTGCCCAGCAGTCTCGATCACCGCCGCGCTCCCGCGATCGCTCGGGGCACGCGGAGAACCCGGAACTGTGTGTGTAAACACACAGTTTCCGGTTCTCTGAAGAGTGAACTGACAGATCGTCTGTTCATACAGAGTATGAACAGCGATCTGTTAGTTTCCCTGCACAGTCCCATCCCCCCTTCAGTTAGAACACGTACTAGAACACACATTAACCCCTTCACAGCCCCTAGTGTTAACCCCTTCACTGCCAGTGACATTTTTTTCAGTAATCAGTGCATTTTTAATAGCACTGATCGCTGTATTAATGCAATGGTCCCAAAAATGTGTCAAAATTGTCCGACGTGTCCGCTATAATGTCGCAGTCCCGATAAAAATCGCTGATCGCCACCATTACTAGTAAAAAAAAAAAATATTAATAAAAATGGCATAAAACTATCCCCTATTTTGTAGACGCTATGACTTTTGCGCAAACCAATCAATATACGCTTATTGCGTTTTTTTTTTTTACCAAAAATATGTAGAAGAATACGTATCGGCCTAAACTGAGGAATATATATATTTTTTGGGGATATTTATTATAGCAAAAAGTAAAAAATAATGCGTTTTTTTCAAAATGGTCGCTCTTTTCTTGTTTATAGCGCAAAAAATAAAAACTATTTGTGGAAAAAAGGGCGTCAATTTTGTTTGGGAGCCACGCCGCACGACCGCGCAATTGTCAGTTAAAGCAATGCAGTGCCGAATCGCAAAAAGTGCTCTGGTCTTTGGCCAGCCAAATGGTCCGGGGCTTAATCGGTTAAAACAACAAGGGCAGAAGATTTAATAGATGGAAAGTTGAAAAAATGACTGAAGTTCCGCTGCACAGAAACCTAAGCACGGATGTTGATTTTTACTTCTGTCTGTTCTTTTTTTCTGCTATTTAAAGGAATATCTCTCTTTCAGTAAAATTAATAATATAGCATATAAGTTTAAAAAAAAATGATAACGTTAATAAAAAATACTTTCCATTTCAATTTTTTAAATTGTCGCAAAATTCCATGCAGTATGGCAACCTGGAGGAGTTCTGTATGTAGCTGGTGTATGGCACACCCCCTGAAATGTAATTTCCTGCAGTGGAATTGGCTCGCTGATCTTTATAGACATTTGCACTACGATACACGTTAAATTTTAGGTGTCCCATGTAAGAGTAATTTCATTTTTGGTGAGATACTCCCCAAGGGTTAGTTACTTTTATCGGGATACAGACACTGCAACTTTCTTCATTAGAATGCTGAAAGAACACCAGGTAGCTCTAATGAACCAGACCCTCCCATTCAGGGATCAATTTAGTGATGTCATAGTGGAGCATACAGTTTTTTCTTCAGAACAGACACAGACAAACAAACAGCTATTCAGAATAATAAAACGTAGGAGCCTGCTACAAAGTTTGTTAAAATCCTTGCAATATACATAGATCACCCAGAGGGGATATTTCTCTTCACAATAGTGGTGGTACACTTTAAAGTGGTTGTAAACTCTCCCCCACAACTTTGTCCCATGTAAATCATCATAAAAATCCCTAATGAACACTGCTTGTAGATATCTCCTTACTTGCTTAGTATTGTTGTAATCCTTTTTGTTCTTTAGAATGACGTCACTGAGCATGCCCAGATCTCCCCTGATTCACAGCACACTCTGTGTACTTGTTTATCTATTATCAGGACTTCCTACGGCACACCACTGAAATCTCAGGAGACTTCATAATCACTCAGAGCTTCCTCCTACACCCCATGTGACCATATGACATCACATGCAGTGTAAAAGTTTTCAAACAGGTACGTTTTCTCCTTCATTGATGTACACTGATGAGGCTGCACTGATGGGCACTGATAGGCTGCATTGATGGGCACTGATAGGCGGGACTGGTGGGCACTGATGAGGCGGCACTGGTGGGCACTGATAGGTGGCATTGGTGGGCACTGAGAGGTGGCACTGATGGGTGGCACTGATGGGCAGCACTGAAGGGCATTGATAGGTGGCACTGAAGGGCACTGAAGGGCACTAATAGGTGGCACTGATGGGCACTGATAGATGGCACTGATGGGCACTAATAGAAGGCAGTGATGGGCACTGATTGGCACTGGTAGGTGATACTGATAGGCAGCACTGCCAGGTGGCACTGATGAGGCACTGATTGACACCACTGGTGGACATTGATAGGTGGCACTCATGGGCATTGATAAGTGGCACTGTTTGCTGGCACTGGTGGGCACTAATTCGTGGCACTGGTGGGAACAGATGAGATAGCTGTGCATCTTCCTTTTCAGGACAGATGTCCCTTGCACAGAAGCCGGTGATCGGCTTTTTTTCTCCCTCACGCTGTCAGTGGAGGAGGAAAGAAAACAATTACTCATCTTCCGTTTACATCACGTGATCAACTGTCATTGGCTGACAGCTGATCACATGGTAAGGGGCCTCCGATCTGTGATCAACCGAGTTTCATTCTGACAGTTATCGCAAACGCTTGATTGCAGTTGTTGCCGCCAAGGGTGGCACAACCAGTTATTAGGTTTAGGGGGCAATTACTTTTTCACATAAAGTCAGGCAGGTTTGGACAGCTTTTTTGGCTTAATAAATGAAACCATCATCTAAAAACTGCATTTTGTATTTACTCAGGTGGTTATCTTTGTGTAATAATAACATTTGTTTGATGATCTGAGTCATTTAACCACTTCAGTCCTGGAAGATTTTACCCCCTTCCTGACCAGAGCGGCACTGGTGGGCCCGCCGGCCATGCACAACGGGTCCCCCACCGCGCAGTGCACCCTCTGGCGGCACTTAAAGCACTTAAAGGGGACCCCCTACACGTACTGGGTTTTACCCAGTGGTGCCATTGTGCCGCAGTATTTGTACGTAAAAAAAATTTTAATCATAAAGGGGGCAATGCTTTTTCACAGCGTTGTATATGAGTTTCACCTTGATTAATTGAATTACTGTACTGAAATAAATGATCTTTTTAATGATATTCTTATTTTTTGAGATGCACCTGTGTATTAATGTTCTGTTATTTTTCTTAGCCAGCATTTGGAGTTCCAGGACCTTTCATACATGTTTTCTTCGAGGTCTTTACCACCCGTAAAAAAACATCTGCTAATTAAAGCTCTCAGTAAGTCAGTCTTAAATTCACAAACACAACTCTATGGGGGTTATTTACTAAAGAAAAATCCACTTTGCACTGCAAGTGCAATTGGAAGTAAAGTCGCTGTAGATCCGAGGGGGACATTCAAAGAAAATCAGAAACAGCATTTTAGCTTGCATATGATTGGATGATAAAATAAGCAGAGCTTCCACTCATTTCAGATCTACCCCTTAGATTTAGAGCGACTGCACTTCCAAGTACACTTTCAGTGCAAAGTGGATTTGCCTTTCGTAAATAACCCCCAATGTGTTATTAGAACAGTGACATATTGTAGTCACCCATTCTACAGTTTCAGTCAGACAGGAGTAGCCTCAAAGCATACTCTGCAATAGCTTACCAATCATGCTTTATAATTTCTCTAGATAGTTACTTGAAGTGATTGTAGCCGTATTAGTGCAATTGTGACAGAGAAAATTGAGTACTGTTCGTGAAAAGTATCACGGACAGTACTCAATTTTCTCTAGATAGTTATAAATTTTAAGAGACACTATCAGTTTCTCTGGCTCTCTAGACCCTCTTTCCCCTCAACCCTCATATACCTTCTTTACCTACACTCACTTGCAGCTCTTCTGCAGCTGAAAAAAGAATACCCAGCACTTCCAGTAATGGAGAAGCATGTGACCTGCTCCCCTGTAAAGGTGCCCATGCCTAGCAGGTAACCACTACACCGACACATAACTGGGAGTCATATGACAAAGTCACATGACTGGGAGAGATACATCACTGCTCCCCCAGGTCACCAATACAACTAATCTTAGAGGAGGTGGAGGAGCAGTGAGGAATTGCAGATACGGTGAGTATAAAGAGGTCTGGATATGCCTAGACACAATGGGGCGGATTTACTAAAGACAAATAGACAATGCATTTTGTAGGTGCAGTTGCACTCATTTTCCCCAGAGCTTAGTTGATGTGGTGAAGCTTCAATTTGTAAAGAATATCCAATCAGTGCAAGGAAAATACATATTTGCTTGCACATGATTAGATATTGGAAATCAGCAGAGCTTTACCATATTCACTAAGCTCTGTGGAAAATTAGTGCAACTGCACTTGTAAAGTGCGCAGTCTATTACCTTTAGTAATTCCACCCAATAGTCAACTTGCCCTGCATGAGAAATGTAACTTCGGCATTGATTTATTAAAACTGAAGAGTGCAAAATCTGGTGCAGCTCTGCAAATAAACCAATCAGATTCCAGTTTTTTTTTTTTGTCAAAGCTTTATTGAACAAGCTGAAGTTAGAAGCTGATTGGCTACCACACACAGCTGCACCAGATTTTGCACTCTCCAGTTACAGTAAATCAACCTCAGTGTCCTATACAAAAACAAATAAGCATTAAAAAAAGACTAAAAAAATAACCAAAAATCCTAATAATGTATGTTATCCAGCCACATCCCATAAAACACACTCACTTGTTGCCATTGTGCACTTTGCGGGTTGATTCTAACCCTATTAACACTTTTTTCCGTGGATCACATTAGTGGCACATAAGTTGTGAACAGAATCCGATCTTGCAGCCCTATGTCCATAATTAATTGTTTTGTACAGTTTGGCCCAGTACTTCATTATGTGTTCAACACATCCAAGTGACCATCCATGCTTGCAGCTGTCAATCTTCTATCACCCATTTGGTCTCCAGCTATTGGGCATTGCTGAACGCTATTTCCCTGTGAATCGCTCCAGTCCAATTAATTCAGCAAAAACAGAAAATTAATGATTCCTTTAAGAATACCCTCCACTTAATTAAAGTGATGCACCTCCATCGCTGTCCGCCTCCATACACATATCTTAAAATTACAATGTAACACTTCCATCTCACCGCCCGTCATTTAAAACAATGCACAAAAGATGGAAATTAGCTTCATTGTGCTGCCCTTATTAATTGAAATTGGGATCTGTATTAAAAATGAGAATTTTTTTTTTTCTTTTCCCAGCCAGACATATTACTGTAGCACCCCAAGGAAATTTATACTATTGACTACTAGTGGGGAAAAAAAAAAGGAAATTATTTTTGAACAGTTATCTCTACCAGCTCTTAATGTGGGAGATAATTCCTAAAACAATATTCGAATTTGCCTTTACCGATGATTACCATATTATATTTTGCATACGTTGCTCTTTACGCACTGGGACAACGCGTCCGGTTGACTGATGTCTTTGAAATACATTGTAATACAAGTCCAATGTCAGGAAGAATTGATTAGAGCCTTAAAATGATAATTCATAGCCGCACGTTCATTGTTCGGAAATTTCCCTCTAATGAGTAAGTGTGGGTAGTGGTCTTTTTTTTAGATAAGAGATGAATACAAAAGGTAAAAAAAAGCGAAGGAGACAGGCTAGGGACGAAAAGCACGGCAGGCATATTAAATGACTGGCGTTAGCTCTTAATAAATTCATTTTTACATAAAAAGGTATGAAAAAACACTGAACTGCTTACATGAAAATTAAAAAAAATTGATAATCTGAAAGCAATTCCAACACAAAGGTGGAATGAGAAAGGAGTTCAACATGTTAACACTGAGCTCAGGGCAGACTACTAAATACTCTGATGAAATACATATAAGGAAGCTTACATGCCAACAGATTTGTATTTTTTACCAACTTTAAGATTTACACAGCACAGCCCTCTCTGGCAGGGGATGAGACCGGATGTTTCTCTACTGCAGTTAAGTAACACTTATGGGTCCTGTCCCTCTCCCAGCCTTTGACTCGACTAAAGGTTTTTCTAACCTCTGTCCTTTAATAACCCTTTAAAACAGTGCCATAGACTGCATGACATGGGTTTAAGGCTCGATTCACACTGTGGCGACTTGTCAGGCGACAGTCACCTGACAAGTCACGCTCCATTCAGTGCAATGGAACCGTTCTAATCGGAGCGACTCAAGTCGCTCCTACTTAGAAAAAGGTTCCTGCACTACTTGGAGGCAACTTCAGACCTCCTATCAAAGAAGTCGCTTGCAAGCCACGCTGAAGTCGCGCGACTTTGAAGCCGCTCCAGTGTGAATCGAGCCTAAATGGCCACAGCTGCCATTTTATATACAAATTGAAATAAATAATATAAGATTAACATAACAATAAACTATTTTGACAATGCAACCAGGAAGGGGTCTTTGGGTGGTCTCCAACCGGCTAGAATATTATACAAAATAACACATTTACTATTTTCCCCACTCACCGAGCTCCTGGGAAAACCACCCATAAACAATCAAGTGGGAACGCCATACCCTAAGTGGAACCCCCCAATTTTGTAAGAACTCAAGTAGTAACTGCCCCCCCAAGACCCCCTGATCCGCGAAGCTGCTGTGATAAAAAAAAAAAATATAGTTTTAAATATATACAATATATATATATATATATATATATATATATATATATATATATATATATATATATATATATTATTTTTTTATTACCTTCCCACAACCCTTCACCATCAACAAACTGCAAGTCTAGGCCGGGTAGGTGAGGACACTTTCTTTCCAGATTGAATACCTCCTCCGTTCGTTCAACAATTGCAGCTCCAACTTGCCCATCTGACCTACAACCTCCAATCAGGTAAGGCCTATACCCCCTCACAATTTCAAGCCTTTTCTGGTTTGTTCCTCTCCGTAGTCATGCAACCCATCTGTCCATTTACCCTTCTCTGGGTCTCAATGGACAGTGAAAGGAGAAGTGGCAGATTGAAGAGTTCATCTTCAAAAAGTTTTGCCTTTAGATCTACTTTCAAGCAGCACAACATTAGTCAATCTTTTGTACACAGAACACAATTCACAAGAATTATTTCACAGGATTTTGAAGCTGAATTCCAGGTAGGGATTTTTATCCATAGTTACATTGGTCCATCTTGGACCAATGTAACTATGGAAAAATATCAAAATCCACCTTTGTGAAAAAAATAAATAAATTAACATATTTTTAAAGGCAAAATGTGTATTTATTTATTTTTTTCACAAGAGCTTGCAAAACACTGCAACCATAATCAGTGGATCACAGGTGCAATGTCAGGCTCCTGCACACACTGCTTGCAGCTCTGTATCCCGTACCGTTGTATGGGCTTTCAGTGTCAGAGCTGTAAGTGTGTAACTGGACTACAAGCATGCTGATCAGCACACATACCTCCCAACTTTTTGAGATGGGAATGAGGGATACTTATCAGCAAAAGTATGCAGGCATAAGACACACCCCTTGCTACGCCCCCTTAAAGGAGAATTGTACAAAAAAACAAGATTGGTTAAACCCACAAGTGCTTTTTTTACCACTATCATTCCTTTATATTGGCTTTTGGACTTTACAAATGCAGCAATTTAGAAATCAGATGAAAGGTTTAGCGCTGGAAAACACTTTTTTATAGATAAAAAGTGCAATTTATATACATCTATATAGATCAGACCAAACTGAGGGACAAATGAGGAGGAAAGAAGGACAGAGGGACATTGCTCCAAATCAGGGACAGTCCCTCCAGATCAGGGATAGTTGGGAGCTATGAACACACTCATGGTTAATTGAAACTAAAAGTCTGTCTATTGCAGTAGAAGATAGGACTTGTTGTTTATTAATTCACCAATCATTGTAAATGAATGATTCGACTGTGTGGGTGGACTTTACACAGCTGCGCCATTTTCAAAATGTGACAGCGGGTGCAAGGAGAAGAATCCCCACCCACTCCCACAGGGAGAGGCTCTCTGGCAGCAGCAGGCAGGTGAATAGGAGCATAAAAGGAGCAATAGGAGCAACCTAAATATGGGTGTAACATGTAACACCCTCCTAAAGGTGAACCTATCCTTTAATATGGTGCTAGCTCCTGACAGGTAATAATTGTGAGTTTCTATGAGGTGTATAATAAGGAGAACAGAAAATGGAGCCATTGCAGTCAGATTGAAACAACAATAAAATAATAATAATAGATAAAATAAAAAATCATAAGATATAATATAGTTCATTGGATATGAATTGGAACTGAACATTTGGATGAGAAACTTATCGTGAAATAAAGGCCCCTTTCACATGAGGCAGATTCCGTTTTGATCAGCAGGGGATCTGTTTGATGATCTCCTGCTGATCGGAGCAGAACAAGGGATGACATGTCCTCTGAGACAAAGGAATGACACACAGCAAATACTGAATGTATACAAAAATATACCGGCGGGTACCGTTAGACTTAATTTCCATGCAATTGAGGGCCTGCCTATTGCAGCTTAAGGGTGGTGGTTGGTGGATGGCAAAAACACAACTCAACTGTGCATTTTTGCAGCCCCTCAACTGCACGGAAATTAAGTCTAACGGTACCCGCCGGTATATTTTTGTACACAGGTGGAGAAGCGCAAGTTCTCCAACATCCACCAGCTATGTGATATCGTCATGGAGGAGTGGAAGAAGACTCCGGTGGCAACGTGTGAAGCTCTGGTGAACTCCATGCCCAAGAGGGTTAAGGCAGTGCTGGAAAATAATGGTGGCCACACAAAATATTGAAACTTTGGGCCCAATTTGGACATTTTCAGTTAGAGGTGTACTCACTTTTGTTGCCAGTGGTTTAGACATTAATGGCTGTGTGTTGAGTTATTTTGAGGCGACAACAAATTTACACTGTTATACAAGCTGTACACTCACTACTTTACATTGTAGCAAAGTGTCATTTCTTCAGTGTTGTCACATAAAAAGATATAATAAAATATTTACAAAAATGTGAGGGGTGTACTCACTTTTGTGAGATACTGTACATGACAGCTGTGGTAAAAACAAAAATAATACAGTTCAAAATAAAAAAATAAAATAAAAGGTACTGTTGTAAAGCTCATGTAGGATGAAAATTACCATATAGTTACATAATTTGAACATAAGAAAGATGGTATATAATAAAATTGGAGGCTTAATATAAATCAGAAGAGGAATCATAGACCATAGTGGTCAATCTGTGGCAAAAAGACGATATAGGAACCAGGAGTCCCATTTATCATCAAAACGAGATATGGAGTCATATATAGTATGAAATATTTTTTGCATTAGCATAATGGCATCTACTCTAAAAATTACTTGCAGAGAGGGAACCTCCATGGATTTCCAGTTGAATGCAACAGCCCATTGCACGGCAACACAAATCGTGCAAATTAACTTCTCCAAAAAATATGGAAGGTCAGAAATATTAGTAAATAGTGGTTAATTTGTCCAGGTCAGGTTAACTGGTTTACCAACCAATTTAGTAGAAAAGTTAAATACCTCCTCCTGCCAGACAGAAACTCACTTCTCACATTCACAAAATATATTTAGTGCTAACCCTACAGGAGCCACTGATATTAATTGGTTCTTTCCCAAATAGCACAGAGACCACCAGTCACCCAAGCAACAGTCTATTCACTTTGGCTCCAATAAACAGTCTAGGGCAGTGGCGGCCCGTCCATTAGGGGCGCCCGACTCCTAATTTACATGCAGGGCGCCGGATGCATGGATTTCAATATTTTTTTTTTAACTACTTCCCACCCAGCCACTGTACATATACGGCCGGGTGGGAGCCGTCTACTTCTGATAGGACATTCCGGAACAGACAGACAGAGAGAACACAGTGGGGTTTATTTACTAAAACTGGAGAGAGCAAAATCTGGTGCAGCTCTGCATACAAACCAATTAGCGTCAAGGTTTTATTGTCAACGCTTAATTGAACAAGCTAAAGTTAGAAGCTGATTGGCTACCATGCACAGCTGCACCAGATTTTGCCCTCTACAGTTTTAGTATATCAACCCCATTGTGTAGTGAAAAAATGTCTGATTTGCAGATAATGAAAAAATTCAGTAGATGGTACTGATTTTGAACTTTGAAGCTGATGAAATGTCACAAAAGCAGGGCCTTCTTGAAAGTGGATCACCAATGAAAGTTGCCAGGCTGAGAGAAAACTCTAGGATCCTCGAATTCGAGGTCCAGGGTGACATTTTGGAAGTCTGAGAGAATCTGCCCCTGTAAAGATTCAAGAGTTTAAGAGATTAGTTACTAAAAGATTAAGTTCTGTTATTTCTTTTATAGGAATAGTATTAGACCAAAGCAACACTGGAAAGAAATATGGGTAGATAGAATTGCTTTCAAATCCGATCAAGGGGGGACCTTAGAGTCCATTATATTCCAATGCATTATCTACGTTAATCAAGAGCCTAGATAATAAAGCCATATTTGTGGTAAACCTAGACCTCCTCGCTTGTAAGAACGATATAAAATTGACCTAGCATATGTAGGTGTTTTTTTGTGCCATAAAAATTTTATTAAGATCAGATTGGATTTGGGTGAGATAGAATTTAGAGACCCGAATTGGGAGGGCCCTAAATAAATAAAGACGTTTAGGGAGCACTTTCATTTTATTGGCAGTTACTCTGTCCAAAAATGAAATATGAAAATAAGACACTAGTTTAAGCATCTGATATATATTAAGTATTATTGGGGGGTAATTGTGTTCAATAACATTTGGATAGTAGGGGTAAGGGTGATACCCAAATAAGAGCTACAGTGGTGTAAAAAAGTGTTTGCCCCCTTCCTCATTTCCTGTTCCTTTGCATGTTTGTCACACTTAAGTGTTTCGGAACATCAAACCAATTTAAACAATAGTCAAGGACAACACAAGTAAACACAAAATGCAATTTGTAAATGAAGGTGTTTATTATTAAAGGTGAAAAAAAATCCAAACCATCATGGCCCTGTGTGAAAAAGTGATTGCCCCCCTTGTTAAAACATACTATAACTGTGGTTGTCCACACCTGAGTTCAATTTCTCTAGCCACACCCAGGCCTGATTATTTCCACACCTGTTCACAATCAAGGCATCACTTAAATAGGAGCTGCTTGACACAGTAAGGTCCACCAGAAGATCCTTAAAAGCTACACATCATGCCGAGACCCAAAGAAATTCAGGAACAATAGAGAAAGAAAGTAATTGAGATCTATCAGTCTGGAAAGGGTTATAAAGCCATTTCCAAATCTTTGGGAATCCAGCGAACCACAGTGAGAGCCATTATCCACAAATGGCGAAGACATGGAACAGTGGTGAACCTTCCCAGGAGTGGTCGGCCGCCCAAAATTACCCCAAGAGCGCAGCGACGACTCATCCAAGAGGTCACAAAAGACCCCACAACAACGTCCAAGGAACTGCAGGCCTCACTTGCCTCAGTTAAGGTCAGCGTTCATGCCTCCACCATCAGGAAAAGACTGGGCAAAAATGGCCTGCATGGCAGAGTTCCAAGGAGAAAACCACTGCTGAGCAAAAAGAACATCAAAGCTCGTCTCAATTTCTCCACAACACATCTTGATGATCCCCAAGACTTTTGGGACAACATTCTGTGGACCGATGAGACAAAAGTGGAACTCTTTGGAAGGTGTGTGTCAAAGTATATCTGGCGTAGAAGGAACACTGCATTTCAGAAAAAGAACATTATACCAACAGTAAAATATGGTGGTGGTAGTGTGATGGTCTGGGGCTGTTTTGCTGCTTCAGGACCTGGAAGACTTGCCGTGATAAAAGGAACTATGAATTCTGCTGTCTACCAAGAGATCCTGCAGGAGAATGTCCGACCATCTGTTCGTGTACTCAAGCTGAAACGAACTTGGGTTCTGCAGCAGGACAATGATCCTAAACACACCAGCAAGTCCACCACCGAATGGCTGAAGAAAAACAAAATGAAGACTTTGGAGTGGCCTAGCCAAAGTCCAGACCTGAATCCTATTGAGATGTTGTGGTATGACCTTAAAAAGGCTGTTCATGCTCGAAAACCCTCTAATGTAACTGAATTAGGACAATTCTGCAAAGATGAGTGGGCCAAAATTCCTCCAGGACGCTGTAAAAGCCTCATTGCATGTTATCGCAAACGCTTGGTTGCAGTTGTTGCTGCTAAGGGTGGCCCAACCAGTTATTAGGTTTAGGGGGCAATCACTTTTTCACACAGGGCCATGATGGTTTGGATTTTTTTTTCACCTTAAATAATAAACACCTTCATTTACAAATTGCATTTTGTGTTTACTTGTGTTGTCCTTGACTATTGTTTAAATTGGTTTGATGTTCCGAAACACTTAAGTGTGACAAACATGCAAAGGAACAGGAAATGAGGAAGGGGGCAAACACTTTTTCACACCACTGTAGATGAGGTATAGCACATAAGAAGGAAAAGCAACTTTGAGTGCCTTGCATTAAGAGTGGGCTATATTGATGGGCAAGGCCAAAGTAAGATTAACCGTTAGTCCCGATAGAGCAGCAAATTTAGTTCTGAGAGGATGAGCCAGTTGCTTCTCAGGCATATGGGCAGACATTATTATTCCTGACATTATTGTTGGGAACCCTGCAGAGTCTGAGACAACAAGCTTTAGCATGATCAAACTAACAAGTGTTATACTGTGCAATAAAGTGCAACTTAACTGTATCTGAGCACCACAAACTAAAAACGCTTTTTTTTTTTCATTTTTTATATTCAGAGCAAACTCACACAACCATCCATGTCTCTATGCTTTATTTTGTTGACTCCCCTGGCATCTCTAGCCACAACTAGATTTACTTCCTGGAATGTATCTGCCCTTAGCTCAGGCATTCGGGTAGGAGGGTGTGCTTAGCCCAGAAAGCCATAGTTCCCCTCTTCCAGATGAAAGAAAAAAAATGCCCATGAAGACTCCTGGGATGTATGATATCATTCTGGTCTAGGCCAGAAACCAGGAAGCAACTAAAGAAATAAAAAAAAAAAAACAAGTACCGGTAAATGTAATATTCCTATTTATTTACTAATGCCAACAGTTTAAGGATTAAAAATAGTTAATGATAAAATAGTCCAGACTGTACCTTTTGTTATCTTTATCCAGCACAACGCAACATTCACCTGGTTAACATCTGTGCGTTGTGGAACGCTAAAGCAAAGAGTTGTAGATGTTCATTGGGATGCCATTTAAAAGTAATATGCTGCGGTTACAGTTTTTTTTTTTTTTTTGTTTAATATGTGTTTATTGAACATTTTTAGAAAACAACGTATACAGGGTAATAAAAATAACTTAACTTTGTAGAAAAATACAATGTACAGCAGCATCTGTGAGCATCATCACAATACAAAAAGTAATCTTATGGGTCGCCCCCAAGCCTGTCCGGGCCGGGGACCCCAAGCAGAGAATGTGATCATGGCTTCAATCTACAAACCGTCACTAACAGCAATACGCCATTTATTGGGGGGGGAGAAAGTAGGGGTGGGTAAGGGGTAGTGGGGGGGGTAGGAATGAGACGAGGGGAGTAAGAAGAGCACAGAGAGCTAGATCAGGGAGAGGGGAGCGGGAGGAAGGCAGAAAGAGAAGAGAGTGAGAGAACAGAAAAGAAAAGAAGGTGTGTGGGCCTGGTTTACGTACAGCAAGCATTTACATGTGAAGTTAGGAACTATTCATATAATGTATAATATGGAACGCTTAGTACATTTGCCTTAAGTATCTAGGTGCAGAAACAGTATTAGAAAATACCATGCGTGGGGTGTTTATTCAGGATCAGTTCCTGTTTGAGAAGTTTGCAGGATATCCAAGTAGCTGGTAGAGTTCTTGAATTCTAGCCAGGAAAGCCAGGTTGTAGTATGTCTATGAAAATTATCTTTTGCCGTAAGGGTGAGTTCCTCCATGAGGCATGTGTGGTTCACTGATTTTATCCAGTCATTCAGTGTAGGTGGCGCTGGTTGTCCCCATCTTGCAGGGATGAGGGCCTTGGCAGCATTCAGAAGGTGGGGCATGATCGACCGTTTGTATGGTCCTACCGGATCTGTTGTGCTATGCAATAAGATAATCCAAGGGTCCATAGAGAGGGACGTGCTGGCAATTTGGTTGATCAACTGAACGATCTTGATCCAGAAAGGCTGGATGATTAGACACGACCACCAGACATGTGCATGTGAAGCTGCATTCCCACAACTCCTCCAGCATAACGGGGAGTTGGAGGGGAACATGGTGTGGAGTTTGACTGGTGTGTGATGCCATCTCGCAAGTAGCTTATAGTTCATTTCTGAGGTTTTGGAAGAGATGGAAGACACATGTGTCAGCCTCAAGATTTTGTCTTTTTGGGCATCAGGGATTGTCGTTTGTAGGTCTGTTTCCCATTTGCGAAAGAAGTCCGGGTAGGCCGGGTTAAGTAGTTGTATGATACCCTTATAAAAAAGGGAGATGCAATGCAGCGGTGGGTCCTTAAACGAGAATACGTACTCAATTGGTGTTAGGTCTTGAAAGCTTCGTAGTGGATGAGGGAGGGAGCGTACAAATCCCTGGATCTGTCTGTACCTCCACATGTCCATGAAGGTAATGGAATCAGGAGACAATATTTCTGTGAGTGTCTTAACACCAGTTGAGTTCAGTATGTGATTGGAGGAGGATAGGTTCGTCAGGACTCCAGTTTCTAAAGCCGCTGTCCATTTGGCCTGGCAGGAAGAAGTTATGTGAAAGAATCGGCATCAAGGGGGAGTTGAATTGCCAGGAGAATTGTTTGTGCATCGAGTCCCACAGTGCCAGTGTGGAGCTGGTTAAGGGTGAAGCCTGTGGTGATATGTCTCTGTGGGCTCTTGGGATCCATGGTACAATCGCTAAGTCCACCCCACTTAAATTCTGCTCAATTTGCACCCACAGTTTTGATTTCTTTGCATACTTCCAGTCAGCTATCCTAGCTAGGACAGCCGCCTGGTAGTAGGCCTTGAAATTAGGGAGTGCAAGACCCCCCGCGTTTTTAGCTCGGTACAGTGTTAGTCTAGAGATCCTTGGGTGTCTAACTTTCCAGACAAATCGGGAAATCATAGACTGCAAAGTGGAGAAAAATCCTATAGGAACACTCAGTGGCAGCATCTGGAGGATGAACAGTACCCTAGGGAGAATATTCATTTTAATTATATTTATTTTGCCCAACCAGGAGTGCGAGTGCGAGGCCCAGAGGCGAAGGTCCGTCTTAATATCATTCAGAAGTGGCATGTAGTTGCGTCTGAAGAGGGATCTTGGGTTTGGTGTGAGAAAGATTCCTAGATATTTCAAGGATTTTTGTTGCCATTGGAAGGGGAACTGGGGTTTCAAAAGGGCGACTACTGAGGGGGGGGTGTTTACATTAAGAATTTCGGATTTAGATAGATTTATTTTGAAATTGGATAGGGTTTTGCCACGGTTACAGTTATGTGTTAAAGAAGTGTTATATGGTTATCTGTAGAGTGACCCCAACGTGTGCTTGATCAACGCCCAGTTCTTCAGGAGTCAAATGCAAACCATAACTAGCAGTGTATATTGTATTTTCTGAACATTGCAGGTGCAGCTTTAACAGTTATTACTGCTCCTCTGTACTGTCGTCTAAAGAAAACATGTCTTTTTAGATATATTGGAGTCGGCACCACTTACTGACGTTTAACAGGCCAAACCTTGAGGTTTCATCCTACTCTACATCAGGGGCGTTGCTAGGTCTACAAAGCCACCCCCTAGCAACGCCACTGCTTTACATCACAAAGTGATAAAGGAGTATAGCTTCGGGACCTGAACCATTAAAAATAAGTCAGTTATAGTATCTTCCATATATCTGTCCTGATATATCATCTATATATGTCCTTATATCTGGCCTATTGGATCGCTTTAACAAGGGGTTTTGATACTTCAAAATAAGCGCCTTCTTAATCAACAACACCACAAAGCTACTAATTCACTCTCTGGTTATCTCTTGCCTCGACTTTTGCAACTCATTCTTTGTTGACTTACCTTTACATAGGCTACCCCCTTCAATCCATCATGAACACTACTGCCAGGCTCATCCTCCTTACCAACAGTTTGGTGTCTGCCACCCTTCTCTGTCAATACCTTCCATGGAGTTCTGGGGCGCACATGGGGGTAAGCGATTTTTCACAGGAAATTTATCGGGGCAATAGCTGGTGTTCTGGTGTGGGCGTTTCAGTCATCATGGCACCATGATTGGTATGGTGTCAGAATGATTGAAGCACATTATTCCTTTTATTTCATTGTAATATAAATGAAATAGTTCAACTCACCATAATGTAGAATCAATGGGAGCCCGTGTGTGTCACTTGCCACGTCGCCTGCCACCAGATACAGCTTGTCACTTTCCACATCTCCTGCCACCAGATGAGGAATGTCCCTTGCCACGCTGCCTGCCACCAGATGAGGAATGCCACTTGCCACGCTGCCTTCCACCAGACGAGGAATGCCACTTGCCACGCTGCCTGCCACCAGATGAGGAATGCCTCTTGCCATGCTGCCTGCCACCAGATGAGGAATGACACTTGCCATGTCACCTGCCAGTGCCACCAGATGTGGATTGTCACTTCATTGCTGCCACTGGTTCATTTAGCACAGAGGCAGGCTTCTGTGCAGTGGTTGTTCTTAAGTGAGGGCAGGAGAGTGGTGATGCAGGGCGGGCGGTCATAGATGATGTCATCTCTCTGCTCCCCGCCGCACCTCCGACATTCCGCACTCTGTGAGGGCGTAAGAGCGGTGATGCTAGACGGACAGAGAGAGATGATGTCATCTCTGCTCACAAGCCCGCTTCTTTCATCCACCTGCCCGCCTGCCTCTCTCACCCGCCCGCTCGCTTTGCAATTTCATTCTGCCCGCCACAGCCCAGATGCAGAGACTCTACGGCCTGGTAGTGGACAGTGGCCCGGTAATTGGAGACCCCTGCCCTACAGTTATTATCTTTTGTAACAATTGACCCTCCATTTCAGATTGTAAGCTCTAATGGGCAGGTCCCTCTAATTCCTCTTCTATTATATTGTATTATAACTGTACAATACAATATAATACAATACAATATATTGTATTGTAACTGTACTGTCTGCCTTTTTTTTGTAAGCAAAAAAAAATAAAAATAAGCTGCTGCATGATGAGGGGGGCAGTGGAAAAGGCTAGGATAGAATTTAACTTAGCAGGAGGGATGCTACTCATCTGGATTGGTCAGTTTAGAGAGAGGAGGAGGGCTGTGGGGGGTATACAGGGTGGGGATCTGTATAGGCGGCAATCATTAGGAGCCACCTCACGCGAAGAAACTTCCCACACTATCGCACGGTGTTGGATCTTTGTATGTTGATCATAATGTTTTAGCGCCGGTTGGGGTCTTCAGAGGCGTTCAAATTTTTCAGTTACTAAATCATTGTAGGGGACCCATCTAAGGTATGGAGTCCTCTGTGGTATCCTAGTTAATGGTAATTGTTCTGCTTCGCGTTATTGAACTGTTGTATAACACTAGTCAGACAGCTTAACAATAATTCAGAAGTCAAGAAACGTGAGACATCAAATCTGTATGTATTCTTTTTCCGAATAACTTTGTAAAACTACAACATAAACATAAACAAAACATATGTGTCAGTACATTAAAACATTATACAGCAGCTTCACTCTATCAGTGAGTGTACTCACAGACAATTCCACCATTAATCCCAGGAATAGATGAGAGCTCTTCTGTCTGCAGTCTGTTATATCATGGAGCAGTCATAAAATGAAGGAAATACAGTTCCAGGTTAAAGGTTACTGCTCTTTACTGTGAAGATACCAGTTCCAGGTTAAAGGTTACTGCCTTGAATGTAAAGGAATTCCTTTTCCTAGTGACAAAATAATAACTAACTCTGGCCACTAGATGGCAACAATGTCAAACCAACATTGCAGTATAATCTGTAACAGCACATACCCTGTTTCCCCGAAAATAAGACCTAGCATGATTGTCAGTGATGGCTGCAATATAAGCCCTACTCCCCAAATAAGCCCTACCCTGTTTTCCCGAAAATAAGCCTTACCCTGAAAATAAGACCTACAAGGACTTTAACTAGGGCTTATTTGGGGGGTAGGGCTTATATTGCAGCCATCACCGACAATCACGCTAGGTCTTATTTTCGGGGAAACAGGGTAGCACATATTACTATGACAATATGGGCAGAACACTCCCTGTCTGGCATAATTTATTATGTCATTACATAAATAACCACTGCTATGCAGAAAAAACATATAAACAGGAAAATGGAATCCTAGCTAGTCCGATATCAAAACTATAATGTCAGTTACAGGTCTGAGATAAATTCTGGTGGTCTCATTTTTCACAATCTTGACCTCCACCTTTCTGACCTTGCCATCTCTGCTTGGTAGAGCATTGACAATACGTCCTACAGGCCACTCATTTCTGCCCTCTTGGCTGTCCTTCAACAAAACAACATCACCCACTTTTACATTTGGGCGATCCTCAGTCCATTTCCTGCGGCGTTGCAAATTTGACAGATACTCTCTCTTCCATCTTTTCCAAAAGGTGTCTGCCAAGCATTGTACTTGCTTCCATTGTTTTGCATGAACTTGTGTTGTACTTATGGTTCCAGATGGAGCAGACAAAGAGTTCACCTTTTGAGTCAACAACATTGCTGGGGTAAGGACCATAGGTGTATCTTGGTCTGAGGACACAGGAACTATAGGCCTGGCATTCATAATAGCTGAAACCTCTGCCATAAAGGTGCTTAAAGTCTCATGGGTCAAGTGAACAGGTTTGGTTTGTAGCAACATAGCATCCAAGATTCGTCTGGCAATACCTATAAGTCTCTCCCAGACACCACCCATATGTGAGGAGTGTGGAGGATTAAAGACCCATGTACATCCTCTGTCTTGGAGAAAGTCTTGCAATTGTGATTCGCTGTCACAAATGTTAAGTTCTTTGCAGGCTCCCACAAAGTTTGTTCCTCTGTCAGAACGGAGCAGTCTTGCTGGGCCACGAATTGAGAAGAATCTCCTCAAGGCATTAATAAAGCTTGATGTTGACATAGCTTCAAGTAGCTCTATGTGTACAGCTCGGGTGGACAAACAAGTGAAAAGAACTGCCCATCGTTTACTGTCCGCACTGCCTCCTCTAGTGCGACGGGTTAAAACAGACCATGGACCAAATACATCTAAGCCCACATTGGTGAAAGGTGGTTGAGCAATTACTCTGTCCTCTGGTAGCTCTGCCATCTTTTGACTTTGTAATCTTCCCCGCAGCTTGCGACAGATGACACATTTGTGTATAACAGCTGATACCAAGCGTTTGCCACCAAGAATCCAGAAACCTGCGGATCTAATTGCACCTTCTGTGATGTGTCGCCCTTGGTGAACTACTTGTTCGTGATAGTACCTAACAAGCAGTGCTGCAATGTGGTGATCATAAGGTATGATGACAGGCTGTTTCTCTTCCTCTGAAATTTCAGCAAGAGACAAACGTCCACCTACTCTCAACAACCCATTCTTGTCTAGAAAGGGACTAAGCTTCCTAAGACGGCTTTGTTTTGGGAATGTCTTCTGTTTTTTGATGCAGTCAATTTCCTTCTGGAAATGTTTGTTTTGAACAGAAGAAATTATAACAGACTTTGCCTGGGCCAGTTCTACTAGATTGACCTGTTCATGGAAACTTTCCCACCTTCTGACTTGATCGCTATTGGTTCCTCTCCGGAAGGTTTTAGCAACATGGATGAGTCTGGCTAGAGTCTTAACTAATATCTTCCAGCAAGAAAATCTATCAAAGCAATGTGGGTGAAGTGTGGCTTCAGAAGCTTTGGTGCTGAAACTCGTAATTTCCGATCTGATTTCAGGGTCAGCTTCGGGCTCTATGAGTGGATAAGCATTAGCAGTGTCTATTTGCTCACAGTGTGGTTGATACAGAAAGGATGGGCCTGAGAACCATATAGAGTTCTGAAGGCATGCTGCTTGAGTAGGTCTAGTGGCATAATCTGCAGGGTTTTGCTCTGTAGATACATAGAACCACTGGTCTGGGTGTGAAGATTGCCTGATTATATTTACTCTGTTGGAGACATACAGATGGAACCTCCTAGTGGTGCTGCAAATGTATCCTAGGACAGTCTTGCTATCAGTGAAGTATTTCACAGCATCAAAGTCAGTGTCTAGTTCATCTGAGATTAACTCAGACATTTCGACTGCTAGTACAGCAGCACACAACTCTAAACGAGGAATCGTGTGGGCTGGTTTAGGGCTTAATTTGGACTTTCCCATGACAAATCCAACATGACACACATTTTCAGACCTATAGCTGTGGTGGATGCATCTGAGAAAATACACAGTTCTTTCCTGCAAGCTGATGATAAAGACTTTGGCACATAGCATCTGTCTATCTTTAGGTTCTCTAATGCTTGCAAAGATTCTGTCCATTGAACCCACTCACGTAGTCTCTCCTGTGGAAGCAACGCATCCCATTCACTTTTTCCGGATGACAGTTCTCGAACTAAGACCTTGCCTCTTATTGTCACAGGTGATACAAATCCTAGGGGATCATAAAGGCTATTTACGGTGGATAGAATGCCTCTACGTGTAAAAGGCTTTTCTCCTGAGGAAACTCTGAAAACAAAACTATCTGTTTCTAGATCCCAACTTAGGCCTAGGCTTTTCTGCAGGGGAAGGGTGTCTGTACCCAGGCAAAGATCTTTAAGGTCTTTAGCCCTGTCTGCTACAGGGAAGGCTTCCATTACTTTTTGGCTGTTGGAAGCGATCTTATGAAGACGCAGGTTGGATTCTGCCAGCATTTGCTTTGCTTTACTGAGGATGGAAATTGCCTCTTCAGGTGTGCTAGTAGAAGCGAGTCCATCATCTACATAAAAATGTCTCAATACAAAATGTTTGGCTTCTTGTCCATAGCACTCTGCATTTTTCTGGGCAGCCTTTTGCATGCAGTATATAGCGACAGCAGGAGAAGGGCTATTACCAAATACGTGCACTTTCATTCTGTACTCGACAATTTCTTTGTCTATGTCATGATCTTTGTACCAGAGAAAACGTAGAAAGTCTCTGTGATCTTCTCTGACAAGAAAGCAATAAAACATTTGTTGCACATCTGCTGTGAAGGCAACGGGCTCCTTTCTGAAGCGTATGAGAACACCTAGCAAAGTATTGTTTAGGTCAGGGCCACTCAACAGTACGTCATTTAAAGAGACTCCTTTATACTCTGCGCTGGAATCAAAAACTATTCTTATTTGTTTGAGTTTGTGTGGATGGTAAACGCCGAACATTGGTAGATACCAGTGTTCCCTGTCTGCTTCAAGTGGTCCTGCAACTTCAGCGTGATCATTGTCTAGCATCCCTTTAATGAATTCAGTGAAATCTCTTTTCACTTCTGGCTTTCTCTGCAGAGTTTTGCTGAGTGAATGCAAACGCTTCATAGCTTGCTCCCTGTTACTAGGCAAAACACGTCTTGGTGTGCGAAAGGGAAGAGGGGCTACCCAACTGTGATTGTCATCTTGGTAAGCCTCTTTATCCATAATCTGCAAGAAGGTTTGATCTTCTATAGAGAGGGCCTGTTTATCGTCATCTTTAGTTTTCTGGAACACTGTAATCCCTAGATTGTCTGTCTCAATGTTGGAATTGACTTCTTCCTTACCATATAGTGTAGAAGGGTCACAGTGTTGTGTTGGCCGGTCAAAGCTTTCCTTGACAACGAAGCTGTTGTGACAGGGACTGAGAAGAGATGCGCGTCCATTTGGTAACACAGACGTCTTCAAAGTGGTAATATTGTCAGGCTGGTGCCCTGTCCCCAGGCAAACTTCTCCTACAATGACCCACCCCAGGTCCAGTCTCTGTGCGTAGGGGGCATTATAAGGTCCATTTATTTGCTGGCGCACCTTGTGTACCTGCAGGATGTCTCTCCCAAGAAGTAGAAGGATAGAAACATCTGGCTCAACAGCTGGGATCAGGTGCGTAATTGAGCGGAGGTGAGGGTGATGATGGGCTACTTCTGGAGATGGAATCTCAGTTTTGTCGTCAGGTATCATGTCACATTCTATTAGGGTAGGGAGTGGGAACTGCACTTTCTTATTGAAGGATTCAATGGTAAAGTCAGAAGCTCTTCTCCCTGTGGTTTCAATTGTCCCCGCACATGTCTTTAGAGTGTATGGAACTGCACTTGCCTTAAGATTAAAGATATCAAAGAATTCTGGCTTTGCAAGGGATCTGTTGCTCTGTTCATCTAGCACTGCATACATTTTCACTGCTCTTTCTCTCTTGCCAGTGGGATACACAGTCACTAAACAAATTTTAGAGCATGAACGTGCACTCTTGCCTTGTCCACATACTTTAGTGCAATTAGACATCACTGAGGAGAGTGGGGTCTCTTGTTGCTCCCTGCCCTGATCTTTCCCAGGTTCTACAGTCTCTAGTGGGACAGGAGCAGGGCCTGGGTGCAAAGCTGCAATATGTCTCTCACTGCCACATTCTGTACATTCTACTTGTATTTTGCAGTCTTTGGCAATGTGATAAGTGGATCCGCAACACTTGAAACAGATGCCGTTCTGTTTAAGGAAGGACATCCGCTCTGCAATGGGTTTGCTTCTAAAGCCTTTGCATTTCTTTAGTGGATGTGGTTTTTTGTGTATTGGGCAATGTCTATCAGGGTTTTCTATGGTGTGTACCTTGTGGGTGCTTTGATAGTCTGTGACTTCTGAAGGTACAGCTGTTTTGTGTGTGGATACAGAAATCCTACCGTGAGGTCTGTGAGGTTTCTCAGGTCTGTGTGATTGATTGCCGCTGGTGGTGAAGGCAAAACTGGGATCACTTCGGATTTTCGCTGTCGGACAAACCTAGAAAACACAGAGAAAGGGGGGAAAGCAACACCATAATCTTCTTTGAATTTACCTCCCACAGACATCCACTTGTCTTGCAGATTTGAGGGTAGTTTCTCTACTATGGGATTGGTGCCTCTAGCTGTATCTAGGTATGAAAGTCCTGGCAAGTAGCCATCCTCTTTGGCATATTCTATCTCTAGTAGAAGATCACTTAGTTCTTGTAGCCGCACGTTGTCTCTGTAGCCCACCTTGGGAAAGACTTCAAGTTTTTTCAACAGTGCTCCTTCTATTACCTCAGGGGATCCATACGTTTCTTCTAGTCTTTTCCAGGTCATATTGAGTCCTGCTGCAGGGTTGAACAGGTTTGCTCTTCTCATCCTCTTAGCATGCTCTGCTGACTCGGTACCAAGCCATTTTATCATCAAATTAAGTATGTCTGCTGGTGAAAAGTTCAGACCTTCAGTGGCATTCAGAAAGGAGGATTTCCATGCCCAATAGTTTTCAGGACAGTCATCAAATTGGAGAAAGCCTGAGCTAACCATCTCTTTGCGGATGAGATATTTGGTGACATCCACTGCACATTGTTGTTTGCCCATGTAATCTATATGTTGAGGTGATGGGAACACTTGTTTTTTGTTCTTAGGGGTTTCTGGTGCTTCATTCTTGATTTGCTGGCAGCCGCTGACCTCATGTGGTTGTTTGGGCCTGCTCAGGGGGGATGTTGATCTCGGCCTGAATTGATTTGCTTCAGGTTTAAGAGACTGTTCCTTTGTATGCGCATCAGTAAGGTTCTGGATGTACTTACTTGTACGATCTGTAGAGGATAGAGGTTTTTCTGGAACCTCTGGGTCTTTATATGATTTTTCACTTCCTGACCGACTTGTTCCCATGTAGGCAGCGGCCTCAGCTTCAGCAACTGCAGCAGCGGTCTGTCGCTTCAGGATGAGCAATTTTGCTTCTAATTCCGCTTCTTCTTGTGCTATGGTAGCTTTCTTTGCTGCTAACTCCTGCATCATCATGGCTTCTTTTTGTGCTACGGTAGCTTTCTTTGCTGCTAACTCCTGCATCATCATGGCTTCTTTTTGTGCTACGGTAGCTTTCTTTGCTGCTAACTCCTGCATCATCATGGCTTCTTTTTGTGCTACGGTAGCTTTCTTTGCTGCTAACTCCTGCATCATCATGGCTTCTTTTTCTGCGTACTGTAGCTGGACGCGGGCAGCTTCTGCCTTGGCACGAGCTTTAACTGCTGAGGAACTTGCTGAGGACATCTTGCTAGCCCGTGAAGATCTGGACACATGCGATTGTGCATCGTCTTGCTGGGCAATGGGAATGTTCTCCCTGCCTTGCTGTGTCGGCGATAGCGTGTCATCAGCCTGGTACTTTGTTCCTGATCTTAGACTCATGCTGCACTAATGGCGTCTCAGTTTATTCCAGACTGCCACGTGGTTGTCTTTTTACTGTTCTGCTTCGCGTTATTGAACTGTTGTATAACACTAGTCAGACAGCTTAACAATAATTCAGAAGTCAAGAAACGTGAGACATCAAATCTGTATGTATTCTTTTTCCGAATAACTTTGTAAAACTACAACATAAACATAAACAAAACATATGTGTCAGTACATTAAAACATTATACAGCAGCTTCACTCTATCAGTGAGTGTACTCACAGACAATTCCACCATTAATCACAGGAATAGATGAGAGCTCTTCTGTCTGCAGTCTGTTATATCATGGAGCAGTCATAAAATGAAGGAAATACAGTTCCAGGTTAAAGGTTACTGCTCTTTACTGTGAAGATACCAGTTCCAGGTTAAAGGTTACTGCCTTGAATGTAAAGGAATTCCTTTTCCTAGTGACAAAATAATAACTAACTCTGGCCACTAGATGGCAACAATGTCAAACCAACATTGCAGTATAATCTGTAACAGCACATAGCACATATTACTATGACAATATGGGCAGAACAGTAATGGTTAACTGGGAAGTGGTAAATAGTAAGTATCTGCGAAAGGTGGGCTGTCCCCGAGTTGGTGTAGTGCGGCTTGGGAGTTTTTACTAGTCACGCAGATACAAACTGAATGTTGGTTGGTGGTGCCTCCCAAGACCTTTAGATTATGGTTACTTGATTATGAGTCTTATTGTGTTATTGTCAGTGATGTAAGTAACTGAGTTAAAATAAACTAAGTTACTTAACGCAGTTACTTTAGAGGGTAACGAGTAATCTAACTAATTACTCTTCCCCTCATAGTAACGCAGTTCCCATTACTTGGGCGGCGTTACCGCAATTACATCTACCGCCACTAGATGACAGTAGTGTAATTCCGGTGTCCTGCCAAAAAAGTTCCCCCGCCGGATAAGGACCCACTGTACCACTTGCACAGTACGAAGGACTACGGAGCTTACGAAAATTGCCGAACCTAAACAGCTCTGAGTGAACTCTACACCGCGCAGGCGCAGTTAACGATACGAGGCGATGCCGCACACTCCCGATACTCGTGCTACTCGGCAAAGGGCGTCTATCGTGTAACTAATGGGCGGGTCTAGTATTACTGTAACCAAGGGGCACATTTATTATTATTGTTATATATAGAGTTCTGCCCATTCATTTAACATTCGCCCTCTTCTGTAGCCATCCGCCCCTTACACGATATAATAATAATAGACCCGCCCCTTGCTTACGCGCTATAACAGATCTGCCCCTTGGTTAGAGTAATAATAGAGCAGCCCCTTGGTTACACGATATATAACAATAATAATAAATGCGCCCCTTGCTTACAGTAATACTAGACCCGCCCCTTAGTTACACGTATAGAATATTAGAAAAAAAGTCACAGTTACTTTGCTGCGTAACTAATTACTTTTCCAATGATGTAACTGAGTTACTAACGCAATTACTTTTTGGGAGAAGTAATTTGTAACTTAACTAATTACTTTTTTAACGTAAGATGACCAACACTGGTTATTGTCATTATATGTTTTAAAGGAATGTTAAAATTGTTTGGTTATTGTTAATAAATGGCCACTGCGGCCAAATTGTCTTCATATTGGTGTAATTTTAATTATTTGTTCGATGGTGTAATGTGATGGGTAAATACGGGGTATTTTGTAAGAAGCAGTGAACATTTGGGGTACCTTAGTCAAGCGTTATGCAAACTGCTGGCACTTTATAAATCCTGCATATTAATAATAATAATAATAATAATAATAATAAAAGGTAATTGAAACAGCGTTTGCAAAGTGGTATAGCTCAAGAACCTATAAGAAGAATGCTCAGTACTTTCTTTCATTGATGAGTAAAATGTTGGACTCCGGAGATCCTGAAGCAGGCCCTGAGCCCAGACACATCCTTATGATATCATCCTGTGCAGGCATTTTTCTATAATGTTTCCCTTTATCTCAGCTTCTCTCCAGGAGTGAAATAATTAAGGATGCTGTGAAGCAGCCCTTATTGATGGGAACTGTAGCCACACAGCACATTTATATCCTCTGGACTGCTAAATTAGAAAACGTACCTCGCAGGTGTTTCATCACAGCTTAAATAGGAAATCAGCCATGTGACTTACAATCAATACAGATAAAAATTAGAGGGGACAAAATGCTAACTACCAGGGAATGTCTTCATCATGAAGTTCAGGAGGATATGGTGTGGACGGAGCAGAGAGGAGAGACAACTGTTCTCACTAATTGATTGGTGAGCCTCTCTCCACATTGGGAGCTATACGTGATCCCTGCTCTCCGAAAGTCCTTTGGGACCAATTTATGAAATCATCAAGGTGACGGTTCTGATGGCAGGTAGGCCAGAGGTATGTTGGCAAGATAAGCACACAGGATAAAATAATAGTACATGAATCATTTCTATAAAGGGATCGTATGCAAAAAAAATGTAAAGGTTGTTTGCTAAAGAGTAGAGTAGAGCTAAACCCTAAATTAATGATGTTTCATTTGCTAAATCACTAAGCACTTTATATCATCATAAGCAATTGCCATATATACTGTTTGTGTATATATATATATATATATATATATATATAAAGCACTATTTTTACCTCCTTCATCCTGTGTTCCATCTCATTGCTGCTGATCTCCTCCATCTTCCTTCACTTCCTGTTCACATGTACTTACTCCAGCATTGACTGGACATCACTGGCCTGGCTTCATGTTAGTGACAGTGGTAGACCATGCCTAGGCAATGTGTGCCGGCATGACTGCTTGTATCGTCCACCAGGGGGCATGTGACAGGGTAATAACACAGAAGCACAATCAGGAGTTGTCACCTCATAACAGTAGGAGAGTGAACAAGAACCCTCAGCAGGTTTCATTTTAATGAAAACCTCAGTAAAAAAATAAGGCTTTTTTTAAGGCTTGACATGTTTGGTATCTATTTACTCGACGTTACCCAACTATTTATATTTTACCCAAATAATGTGGGTATAATATTATGTTTGTTTGCACTACAATTTATTTTAGAGTATTTTATTCTGAAAATATGTGGTTAATAAATATCCGTGAAAATATTATCCAACATAAAAAAAAAAATGCAACTACAACCATTATATTCTCTAGAGTCTCTGTTTTCAAAAAAATTATACTTTTTAGGGAGGTTTACAGTGCCTGGTAGACAAGTGGTTAAAAGGTTGGACTCACAGCCATCATATTGTGTTAAGGTTCTTAAAGTATATGTGAACCCTCACCAAAACATTCAGTTTGAAATAGAAATGAAAGGCAAAACATTTGTGTATAAATATATATGTATATGTAGCACTGGCTCCTGACGAGCCCACGCTATGTGTTTTTCAAAGTTAATGTTCCGTAAACCACAGTTGGGTTTTGGGGCTAATTATGCCAAAAGCTTAAAAGTTATTTTAATTTAGCAGGCATAATCAGTTTTTTGAATTAGAGTAGAGACTGTGAGCCAGGCCTTCTCGTCGAACATCAGTTCCTCACCTCACAAATTCACTTCTGGAAGAATGGTTAAACATTGCCATAGACACACTCCTAAACCGTGTGGACAACCCTGGAAGAGTTGAAGCTGTTATAGCTGCAAAGGGTGGGCCAACTCAATATTGAACCCTACGGACTAAGACTGGGATGCCATTAAATTTCATGTGTGTGTAAAGGCAGGTGTCCCAATACTTTGGGTAATATAGTGTATAAGTGGTCACATAATCTCTGTTCTCAGCTGCATAAGGGACTCGGGGTGGGGGGTGGAGAAACAGCAGTACTCTGATCGTCCTGGGTCAGCATAAGTCTTGACCATTGGAAGACTGACAGGCTGGGCTCCCAGCACAGCCAGAAAACATACCACTCTTAGATGGATGAGCTTCTATGCCTAGCATGGTCAGTTTGAAATTGAGGAATGAGCACAGAAGGCACAGCAGACAGCAGCATTTTCGGTCTGGGAGGAGAGGGGAGTGTTAAATGTACAGCAGATTTAGATACACTAACAAATTGAAGCTAAACTCCAGCTCACACTATATAATTAGTTACAGCAGTTTTTATTTTGAATAGAGGTTTTGCATGAATAAATAAAAGCTGATTATTTTAATCACCCCTACCAGTGTTAAGTGGTTTGTCTCATCCATGTAAACAAATACATTCTGCTGGAGAGCTTGAGCTTGTAAAAAACAACAGAATTACTGACTGGATCACTAGTTGAAAATAGAAGAAAGAAAGCCTTAAAAAAGAAACAAATGCAGGCACCACAACTAATGTCCCGTACACACTATCGGAAATTCCACCAGAAAAAGTCAGATGAGCGCTTTTGGTCGGAAAATGCGACCGTGTGTATGCTTCATTGGACTTTTGCTGGCGGAATTCTAGCCAGCAAATGATTGAGAGTAGGTTCTCAATTTTTTGGTCGGAAAAGCCTTTACCAATTCCAACGCGCGGAAACAATTCGGCGCATGCTCGGAAGCATCAAACTTCATTTTCTCGACTCGCCGTAGTGTTGTACGTCACTGCGTTCTTGACGGTCGAAAGTTCAGAGAACTTTTGTGTGACCGTGTGTATGCAAGCCAAGCTTGAGTGGAAAATCTGCTTGTGTGTACAGGGCATTAGAATTGGTATGCTGTAATATAATAAATGTTTGCATTTGGGTTTAATACTGCTTTAAAAGATCAAAAGTTTATGTCAGGGTTTACATGCATTTTAACCGCTAGAGATCCGTGCTATAGCCGAATGACGGCTACAGCGCAGACCTGCTTTGCTGGGACTAGGTCTATTGACGTAGTCCTGTGCACGAGCGGCCTGCGCGCCTTCTGAAGGTGAAGGGCACGCGCGGCGCGCTCTGTGATCTGCGATCCCCACCCCTTACCACGTGATCAGCTGTCAGCTAATGACAGCTGATCATGTGATCACAACACAGCTGGCAATAGGCTATTTTTCCTCCTCGCGCTGACAGCGCAAGGAGAAAAAAAAAAAAAGCCGATCACCGGCGGCAGTGAAAGGGACATTAGTCCCGGTCACTGCGATGTGCCCCAGCTCATCAGTGCCCACCTGTGCCACCTACAAGTGCGGCCTACCAGTGCCCACCAGCGCCACCTGTCAGCGCCCACAGTGCCATCTGTCAGTGCCCACTGTGCCATCTGTCAGTGCCCACAGTGCCTACAATCAGTGCCTGAACAGTGCTGCACATCAGTGCTGCCTATCAGTGCCAATCAGTGCCCATCAGTGCCACCTATCAGTGCCATCTATCAGTGCCCATCAGTGCCATCTATCAGTGGTACCTATCAGTGCCCATCCGTGCCACCCATCCATGCCACCCATCCATGCCACCCATCAGGGCCCATCAGTGCCATCTTATCAGTGGCCATCAGTGCCACCTTATCTGTGCCCATCAGTACAGACTTATCTGACCCCATCAGTGCCGCCTTACCTGTGCCCATCAGTGAAGAATATCAGTGTCCACCAGTGCAGCCTATCAGTGCCCACCAGTGCCGCCTCATCAGCGCATATCAGTGAAGCAGAAAAATTACCTGTTTGCAAAATTTTATAACAAACTATTAAACATGATTTTTTTTTTTTTTTCAAAAAGCTCTATTTGTGTGAAAAAAACTATAAAAATTTCATTTGAGTACAGTGTTGTATGACCGCGCAATTGTCATTCAAAGTGCATCAGCGCTGAAAGCTGAAAATTGGTCTGGGCAGGAGGGGGGTTTAAGTGCCCAGTAAGCAAGTGGTTAATTATGCCCGTGTAGCTGTAGCCCTAATGTGAGTACCAGATCCTAATCCATATGTAGCATATCTCAGGGTGTCGAGGACGCCATCCAAAGTGCGCGCTCTTACAGGAAAAGTTTACTTTGTAAACACATTTTTGTAACGTGGCGGTAAATTCATTGCTATGCAGTCTTTTAATCATAGTCTGCCTGCAGATGTTGTACAGGTTTTGCTATTGTTCAGAGAGAGAATTTTAGCATTGGTTATTACTTACCTTCCTCTTGGGGCCCGGAGTGAAAAGCAAATTTTTACCCCTTAGGCCATCTGAAAGTACTTTGTAGCTTGTCAGTAGAAATTGCTGTGTTTTACTCCGGAGAGGAGCGTTTGAAGGGTGTGCGGATGAGCCGGGGCTGGGTGGGATTTTCCGCTTTCAATTGGAGCTCATTAATTTCTCAAATCTCTGGTGGGACAAAAAGAGAAATTTTATTTATGGTATCTTTAAACCTAGTCATTTACGGTACTACGGATGAAATATTAACACCGGTAAAGAATAACAATTACGGGCGGAAAAAAAAAAAAACTCTTTAAAACTACGGTATATTTGAACATTTACATAGATGCTTTCAAGAGTTTTTCCCTCTGTTCCAGAATTCCTTTGTATACTGCTGTAACTGGTAAAAAAATATCATGCTTTTCAGAGGGATTATTTTAAAGTGAGGTTTACTTTAGAGCATCACCCCCCTCCGGGCCTGGGAGTGTACACAGTGACAGCACAAGTACCTGTCATTACTATGGAGAATATTTATAAAAAAAAATTGTGAAAGTGCATGTTCTGTGCAAATGGAAAAAAAAAAAGAAACAAAAACCAATGTTATTAGACTAGTCCCTGTGCTGGTCAAATGTTTTTCATCAATTTGAAATAGAAAATACCACCTTTGGTCAGTAGATGACGCTAAATATATAGGAATTTTCATATGATACCTAGTGCCATCTAGTGGTTAAATGTGGTATTTTCCCTTTTGAATCAATGACAATTATTCAAATATGTATGCACTTTCACTGGGTGAATTCCTATGCAAGTTTTTATCAATACAGACACATATATACAGTATATATCTACATATAGATATATCTATCTATCTATCAATCCATATATACTGTATGCAGCCCTCAAATTTTACGCTCGTCTACTTTGCGAGTGGAAAATGGTTTCTGGCGAGCGTGGGCTGCCTGGGAGCGAGGGGGGCTGGCGAGATGGGGTTGACTGGGAGCTGTTCTCCCAGCGATCGCCCCCGGGGGTAGAGAGAGTGGAGGAAGAGGCGAGCTGGCCAGATCTCAGAGCGGGGATTGCCCACTTTAACAGCTTACATTTGAATTGCCGTCCACTCGTGGTTACACACAACCCGGCACCTGTGACAGAGAGATCACATCCCAGCATTGGACCATTGTTTGTGACCACGAGCGGACGGCAATTGAAATGTAAGCTGTTACAGCGAACAATCCCCACTCTGTGATGACCCGGCCACCCTCTATCTTTCTCTGCACAAGTTACACTGCAATGATGGGCACAGGCGAGGCTGCAATGATGGGCACAGGTCACGCTGCAATGATGGGCACAGGCAAGGCTGCATTGGTGGGCACTGGTCACGCTGCAATGATGGGCACAGGTCACGTTGCAATGATGGGCACAGGTGAGGCTGCATTAGTGGGCGCTGGTCATGCTGCATTGATGGGCACTGGTCACGTTGCAATGAGGGGCACAGGTGAGGCTGCATTAGTGGGCACTGGTCACGCTGCATTGATGGGCACTGGTCACACTGCATAGAGGGGCACAGGTGAGGTTGCATAGATAGGCACAGGTGAGGCTGCACTGATGGGCAAATGTGAGGCTGCATTAGTGGGCACTGGTCATGCTGCATTGATGGGCACTGGTCACACTGCATAGATGGGCACAGGTGAGGCTGCATAGATAGGCACAGGTGAGGTTGCATTGATGGGCAAAGGTGAGGCTGCATTGATGGGCACAGGTTGCAAGTTATTGTCATAAAAAGTGTTTGGGGACCTGGGTCCTGCCCCAGGGGACATGTATCAATGCCATCTATCAGTGCCCATCAGTGCCATCTATCAGTGGTACCTATCAGTGCCCATCCGTGCCACCCATCCATGCCACCCATCAGGGCCCATCAGTGCCATCTTATCAGTGGCCATCAGTGCCGCCTTATCTGTGCCCATCAGTACAGACTTATCTGACCCCATCAGTGCCACCTTATCTGTGCCTATCAGTGCCGCCTTACCTGTGCCCATCAGTGCAGCCTATCAGTGCCCACCTGTGCAGCCTATCAGTGCCCAACCAGTGCCGCCTCATCAGCGCATATCAGTGAAGCAGAAAAATTACCTGTTTGCAAAATTTTATAACAAACTATTAAACATGATTTTTTTTTTTTCAAAAAGCTCTATTTGTGTGAAAAAAACTATAAAAATTTAATTTGGGTACAGTGTTGTATGACCGCACAATTGTCATTCAAAGTGCATCAGCGCTGAAATATGGCTTTCCCCATGATGTCAGAGGGGGGCGGGGGCTGTCCCCGCCCCCCTCTGGCGTCATGGGGAAAGCCATAGGGAAGTCCCCATGATGTCCCCGTGCGTCAGAGGGGGGCGGGGTCATCAGGTGGCCCGGCCCTCTGTTATAAAAGAGCTGTCAGACGCAGGGAAGCCTCACACAGCGGGAGCCTCCCATTGCGAGGAGCAGCCCGACACAGAAGAAAAGACACCGACGCCGTGGAAGAAGATGCCGGACGAGAAGACCAGAGGAAGAAGATGCCGGACGAGAAGACCAGAGCAAGAAGCGGATCGGAGGAAGAAGAAGATGGAAGAAGATGGAAGAAGAAGATGAAGAAACCGAAGGATGAAGAAAGGAAGAAGGAAGACCAGAAGAAAGAAGATGAAAGAAGATTTTAATAAAGGAATTGTCAAAGACCGTCTCCTGTCATTTTTAAAATTTTTGTCACTTTTTTGGTGAAATGGTAGGGGTACTTTTGTACCCCCTTACCATTTCACACAGGGGGGGGGGGGGCGGGATCTGGGGTTCCCCTTGTTAAAGGGCGCTTCCAGATTCCGATAAGCCCCCTGCCCGCAGACCCCCACAACTAATGGCCAGGGTTGTGGGGATGAGGCCCTTGTCCTCATAAACATGGGGACAAGGTGCTTTGGGGGGTCACAGACACCCAAAGCACCCTCCCAATATTGAGGGCATGTGGCCTGGTACGGTTCAGGGGAAACATGCGCCCCTTCACAGGCATATTATAGACACCCCCCAGGTACGAAAATTTAAAGGAATATTACACTTTTATTGTTTCACTTTAAGTATTATTAAAATCACTGCTCCTGAAAAAACGGCCGTTTTAAAAAAAAAATTTGCATTGATACATGTCCCCTGGGGCAGGACCCAGGTCCCCAAACACTTTTTATGACAATAACTTGCATATAGGCTTTTAAAATTAGCACTTGAGATTTCTCCCATAGACTTTTACAGGGTTCTCACGGCTTTTCGAATTTGCCGTGAACACCCCAAATTGTTCGCTGTTCGCTGAATAGGCGAACAGGCAATGTTCGAGTCGAACATGAGTTCGACTCGAACTCGAAGCTCATCCCTACTCAGGACTGGAAATTTTGAGCCCTGCTGTATGTATATATATATATATATATATATATATATATATATATACAGTGCCTTGCAAAAGTATTCGGCCCCCTTGAACTTTTCAACCTTTTGCCACATTTCAGGCTTCAAACATAAAGATATAAAATTTTAATTTTTTGTGAAGAATCACCAACAAGTGGGACATAATTGTGAAGTGGAACGAAATCTATTGGATATTTTAAACTTTTTTAGCAAATAAAAAACTGAAAAGTGGTGCGTGCAAAATTATTCGTCCCCTTTACTTTCAGTGCAGCAAATTCACTCCAGAAGTTCAGCGAGGATCTCTGAATGATCCAATGTTGTCCTAAATGACTGATGGTGATAAATAGAATCCACCTGTGTGTAATCAAGTCTCTGTATAAATGCACCTGCTCTGTAATAGTCTCAGGGTTCTGTTGAATGCGCAGAGAGCATCATGAAGACCAAGGAACACACCAGGCAGGTCTGTAATACTGTTGTGGAGAAGTTTAAAGCCGGATTTGGATACAAAAAGATTTCCCAAGCTTTAAACATCCCAAGGAGCACTGTGTAAGCGATCATTTTGAAACGGAAGGAGTATCAGACCACTGAAAATCTACCAAGACCTGACTGTCCCTCTAAACTTTCAGCTCAGACAAGGAGAAGACTGATCAGAGATGCAGCCAAGAGGCCCATGATCACTCTGGATGAACTGCAGAGAACTACAGCTGAGGTGGGAGAGTCTGTCCATAGGACAACAATCAGTCGTACACTGCACGAATCTGGCCTTTATGGAAGAGTGGCAAGAAGAAAGCCATTTCTCAAAGATATCCATAAAAAGTCTTGTCTAAAGTTTGCCACAAGCCACCTGGGAGACACACCAAACATGTGGAAGAAGGTGCTCTGGTCCGATGAAACCAAAATCAAACTTTTTGGCCACAATGCAAAACGATATGTTTGGCGTAAAAGCAACACAGCTCATCACCCTCAACACACCATCCCCACTGTCAAACATGGTGGTGGCAGCATCATGGTTTGAGCCTGCTTTTCTTCAGCAGGGACAGGGAAGATGGTTAAAATTGAGGGGAAGATGGATGCAGCCAAATACAGGACCATTCTGGATGAAAACCTGTTGGAGTCTGCAAAAGACCTGAAAGTGGGACGGAGATTTATCTTCCAACAAGACAATGATCCCAAACATACAGCAAAATCTACAAAGAAATGGTTCACAAATAAACGTATCCAGGTGTTAGAATGGCCAAGTCAAAGTCCAGACCTGAATCCAATCGAGAATCTGTAGAAAGAGCTGAAAACTGCTGTTCACAAACGCTCTCCATCCAACCTTACTGAGCTCGAGCTGTTTTGCAAGGAAGAATGGGCAAGAATTTCAGTCTCTCGATGTGCAAAACTGATAGAGACATACCCCAAGCGACTTGCAGCTGTAATCGCAGCAAAAGGCGGCTCTACAAAGTATTAACGCAAGGGGGCCGAATAATTTTGCACGCCCCACTTTTCATTTTTTTATTAGTTAAAAAAGTTTCAACAATCCAATAGATTTCGTTCCACTTCACAATTGTGTCCCACTTGTTGGTGATTCTTCACAAAAAATTAAAATTTTATATCTTTATGTTTGAAGCCTGAAATGTGTCAAAAGGTTGAAAAGTTCAAGGGGGCCGAATACTTTCGCAAGGCACTGTATATTTTTGTAAATATTTTATTATATCTTTTCATGTGACAACACTGAAGAAATGACACTTTGCTGCAATGTAAAGTAGTGAGTGTACAGCTTGTATAACAGTGTAAATTTGCTGTCCCCTCAAAATACTCAACACACAACCATTAATGTCTAAACCGCTGGAAACAAAAGTGAGTACACCCCTAAGTGAAAATGTCCAAATTGGGCCAAAAGTGTCAATATTTTGTGTGGCCACCATTATTTTCCAGCACTGCCTTAACCCCATTGGGCATGGAGTTCACCAGAGCTTCACAGGTTGCCATTGGAGTCCTCTTCCACTCCTCCATGATGACATCACGGAGCTGGTGGATGTTAGAGACCTTGCGCTCCTCCATCTTCTGTTTGAGGATGTCCCACAGATGCTCAATAGGGTTTAGGTCTGGAGACATGCTTGGCCAGTCCATCACCTTTACCCTCAGCTTCTTTAGCAAGGTAGTGGTCGTCTTGGAGGTGTGTCTGGGGTCATTATCATGTTGGCATACCGCCCTGCCGTCCAGTCTCCGAAGGGATGGGATCATGCTGTGCTTCAGTATGTCACAGTACATGTTGGCATTCATGGTTCCCTCAATGAACTGTAGCTCCCCAGTCCGAGCAGGACTCATGCAGCCCCAGACCATGACACTCCCACCACCATGCTTGACTGTAGGCAAGACACACTTGTCTTTGTACTCCTCACCTGGTTGCCGCCACACACGCTTGACACCATCTGAACCAAATAAGTTTATCTTGGTCTCATCAGACCACAGGACATGGTTCCAGTAATCCATGTCCTTAGTCTGCTTGTCTTCAGCAAACTGTTTGCAGGCTTTCTTGTGCATCATCTTTAGAAGAGGCTTCCTTCTGGGACGACAGCCATGCAGACCAATTTGATGCAGTGTGTGGCATATGGTCTGAGCACTGACAGGCTGACTCCCCACCCCTTCAACTTCTGCAGCAATGCTAGCAGCACTCGTACGACTATTTCCCAAAGACAACCTCTGGATATGACGCTGAGCATGTGCATTCAACTTCTTTGGTTGATCATGGCGAGGCCTGTTCTGAGTGGAACCTGTCCTGTTAAACTGCTGTATGGTCTTGGCCACTGTGCTGCAGCTCAGTTTCAGGGTCTTGGCAATCTTCTTATAGCCTAGGCCATCTTTATGTAGAGCAAAAATTCATTTTTTTCAGATCCTCAGAGTTCTTTGACATGAGGTGCCATGTTGAACTTCCAGTGACCAGTATGAGAGAGGATAGAGCGATAAAACCAAATTTAACACACCTGCTCCCCATTCACACCTGAGACCTTGTAACACTAACGAGTCACATGACACAGGGAGGGAAAATTTGGGCCCAATTTTAACATTTTCACTTAGGGGTGTACTCACTTTTGTTGCCAGTGGTTTAGACATTAATGGCTGTATTTTTTAGTTTTTTTGAGGTGACAGCAAATTTACACTGTTATATAAGCTGTACACTCACTACTTTACATTGTAGCAAAGTGTCACTTGTTCAGTGTTGTCACATGAAAAGATATAATAAAATATTTACAAAAATGTGAGGAGTGTACTCACTTTTGTGAGCTACTGTATATATATATAGATAGATAGATATACAGTATATATAATAATTGGTTTGTAATATTATATATATATATAAATATATATGTATATATATATATATATATTCTGTATCCTTATATTCTGTAAATATATACTGTATATGTGCAAAAGTTTTAAGCAGGTGTAAAGAAATGCTGAAATGTAAAAATGCTTTTTTTGCGCTAATTATCATACACATTTCCTATGATACTTAGTGCCATCTAGAGGACACATGTGGTATTTTTTCCTTTTGCATCAATGAAAACCATTCAAATACACATGCACTTTCACTGGATGAATTTCTACACAAGTTTTTGTAAATACAGACACATTTATGCAGTATATATTGATATACTGTATACTGTATGTGTGAAAGTTTTAGGCAGGTGTGAAAAAATACTGTAATGTAAGAATGCTTTCACAAATATATATTTTAATTGTTTTTTAATATTCTAATTGTTTTTTTTTTTTGGCCCCCACAGACCCCCGATCTCAACACCATCGAGTCTGTCTGGGATTACATGGAGTGACAGAAGGATTTGAGGCAGCGTACTTCCACAGAAGATCTGTTAGTTCCCAAAGATGTGTTCAAGTCTACCGAGAAGAATTGATGCTGTTTTGGTCACACCAAATATTGATCTGATTTGGATTTCTCTTCTGTTCATTTACTTTACATTTTGGTAATTGGTAAAAATAAACTATTACCACTTCTTTTTCTGAAATTATTGTTCATTTACAGCATTTCTTTACACCTGTCTAAAACTTTTGCACAGTATTGTATATTCCATAATATTCCATAAAGACACACATGGGTAATGTATATAAAATAACTGTCCTATCTTCTATTTTTTCCCTCCGTCTTCTATTCGTTGCAGCAACCTGCCAGATAGCATAGCCAGGCCCTGGCCGTTTGGACAAGAACGCAATCCAAGTCTGCTGATTAGGCATTAAAGAAGTAACAGCACACTGAATACATCCCAGGAATCTTCAGGAGGGGAGGAGGGATTTTCTCAGCTAAGCACATCCTCCTGCATGCATGTTTAAGCTAAGGGCAGATGGATTTAGGAAGTAAATGCTACATGCAACATTTGCCTTTACTCAAGATGGCCACGGGCAGAAATGCTGTTTTTTTTTTGTGTGATTTCTCAGCAAAAAAAGCATGGGGACATGATTGGTTGGGGAGTTTACTTTAAATATAAAAAAAATGTATTAAATTGTGTTTTGGTTTGTGGTGCTCAGATGTAGTGAAGATCCGCTTTTACTCTAGCTCAGGGATATGCAATTAGCGGACCTCCAGCTGTTGCAGAACTACAAGTCCCAAGAGGCATAGCAAGACTCTGACAGCCACAAGCATGCCACCCAGAGGCAGAGGCATGATGGGACTTGTAGTTTTGCAACAGCTGGAGGTCCACTAATTGCATATCCCTGCTCTAGCTAGATATAAAAAAAATACACATTAACCACTTGCCGACCGTAGGCCGTCTTATGACGTCCTGGACTTTAAGTGGAGATATCTGAATGATGTCTGCAACTGCATATCTTTTTTTTCAGATGTCAATTTCCTGCAATGTAAAAGCCATCATAGTTGCTGTTAAGCCGCTTGATTGCTTTTACAGGCAGTGGGAAGGGACGCTCCACCCCCCCTCCACCCTCCAGTACTTCTCTGGTTTCTCCCATGCAATCGGGGAACCAGAGAATGAAACCAATGTACTATGGTGGTTTACCATAGAGCTGTTTGTGGACCAGATGGTCTCTAACCATCTCTATGACCCTCGGAGTCAGACTTCCGGTGCCGGCAGATGTAAACACTGGCATGTTTTTGCTGGAAAGCCTGAGATCGATTTTTTTTTTTTAATCTCAGCATAGAGGAGAGATGTGGGGACTTATAGACCCCAGATCTCTCCGTAAGGAGGACCTGTCATGCCCTATTCCTATTACAAGGGATGTTTACATTCCTGGATGGGGAGCTTACTTTAAATATAAAGAATGTATTAACCGCTTCCCGACCGGCGCACGCAGATGTACGTCGGCAGAATGGCACGGACAGGCATAAGGGCGTATATATAAGTCCCTATTTGTCGCTCTTTTTTGTTTATAGCGCAAAAAATAAAAACCGCAGGGGCGATCAAATACCACCAAAAGAAAGCTCTATTTGTGGGAAAAAAAGGACGTCAATTTTGTTTGGGAGCCACGTCGCACGACCGCGCAATTGTCAGTTAAAGCGACGCAGTGCCGAATCACAAAAAGGGGCCTGGTCCTTTGGCTGCAAATTGGTCCGGTCTGAAAGTGGTTAAATAGTGTTTTGGTTTGTGGTGTTGTTCACATTCCTTGTAAAAGGAATGAAAGCGATCAAAAAATTAAAAAAATTTAAGGGGAAGTGTAAAAAAAAAAAAATTTTAAAATAAAATACACAATTGAAAAATAAATTAAAGCGCCCCCATTCCCTCGTGCTCGAATTAAAGCGTCGCCTAAGGGGATTTTAAGTATCGTAGTTTGTCGCTATTTCACAAGCATGACATGTGATGCGTGACGTGTTAAGTATCTATTTACCAGGCGCAATCATCTTTCACATTATACAAAAAAATGGGGTAAATATTGCGTTTTGTTTTATTTTCTAATTTATAAAAGTGTTTTTTTTCCCCCCAAAAAAAAGCGTTTGAAAAACTGCTGCACAAATACTGTGTGACATAAAAAATTGCAACGACCACAATTTTATTCCCTAGGGTCCCTGCTAAATTTTTTTTATAATGTTTGGGGGGTTCTAAGTAATTTTCTAGCAAGAGAAATGCCAGAATTGGCTCAGTTATCAAGTGGTTAATGTAGCTCTGTAATCATAAATATCTCATTAAATGTACTCTGTAAATGCTAGCAGTGTAAATACTTTAATCTGACCTGGTATCAGCCTCTTGTAGTGCCTGTGCAGTAGGGCTGGAGTGTGAGAGGAAGGTTCAGCACAAGGAGCCAATCAGCTCCTTTGCTGGCAAGAAGCATGCTGTGTGCACAATAGAAAGATTAGCTTAGTTTTGTTTTGTTTCTGTTCGTTTCCGTTGATTCGTAACGATTCGTAATTTCGTAAGTCGTCGGTGTTCGTATTCGGACTCGTTCGTATTTTCGTAAGAGTTATTTTTTCGTTGAATCGTATTTCCGTTAGTCTAATTTTCGTTTATTCAAAATTCGTATTTTCGTTATATTTCGTATTTGGACGCATTCGTATTTTCGGAAGAGCTATATTTTCGTTGATTTGAAATGATTCGTATTTCCGTTAATCTAATTTTCGTTGATTCGAAATTTGTATTTTCGTAGATTTAATTACATTCGTGAGATTGATTTATTCGTACTTTCGTAACATTGTTTTCGTAGATTCGTAATCAGAGCATAATTCATAATTTTACGTAATGTGTATGCTATTTATATGTTTAAGAAACAAAGAATTTCTCTCTCACAAGTCAGAACTTAACTCAAAAATCCACCAAAACCGTGCCACCGACCCAACCACACCCTATCTGGACTCTAGATGGAATATTTCAGAATCAGAACTAACATTCGTTCTTTCGAATTCTCGATCAGCAGAATTTTCGTTATTTCATATTTTCGTTGTTTTGATTTCCCTTTTTCCGAATATTGGTAATTTCGATTTTTCGTTCATTTTGATTTTCGTTATTTTCAAATCTTTGTTCGGTATTTTTGTTGTTTCTGTTTTCGTTTTTCGGATTTTCATTCTTTCGTAGTTTCGTTTTTTCTAATTTAATTATTTTGTATTTTCGTTGTTTTTCATATTCGTTCTTTTCGATAGTTCGTTTTTCGTTAGCATTTTTAGTAAACCATTCGCTCATTCGTACGATTACGAATAAACTAATATAACGAATTTTAACGGAAAATGAATTCGTAACTAAACGAATTGCCTGTCTAGCATGCTGATAGGAGGAGAGAGCAGAAAGCTCTACTCTGTGCTGCTTCTCCTTTCACTGTCCAGTCACAGGCTGGGTCCAAGTAGGTTAAATATTGACTAAGGACATCTACTGGCAGAAAAAAGGTAGTGCATAGAAAATCTGTGAACTGAAGCTGAATGTGGCATTATGCGGTTTTGTTATTTTATCTGTTAATGGGCTATTCGTTTTTATCTTGCTACTTTTGACTGGAGCTCTGTTTTACTTTTTGCAACTCTATCCAAAATGTGGGCTAGGTTTGAACCTTAAAATCAGGCTCAGGTCGGGTTGTTTCAAGAGGCAGAGCTGCGACTCGCTCCAGGAATAACTGGAGCCTCCGAAATTAGACATGTGCAATTCGTTTTCTTTTTCTTTTTTTTTCGTTATTTTCGTTTGTTCGTTTTCGTACGAATGAACGAATCGTTCGAATCGTACGAATCCGAATAACGAATCATTCGAATCGAACGAATCCGAAAAACAACGAAAATCTGAAAAAAACTAATTAGAAACAACGAATGTACTAATGAAGAAAATCCGAAAAACGAAAACGAACGAAAAAATTCGTACATTCGTAACTTTTTTTTTTTTTTGTTGAATTGGTAATTTTTCGTATCCCTTACAATGGTGCTGCTTAACGTGCTTCGAATGGATTGAACAAAAAATTCGTACATTGGTAACTTTTTTTTCGATCCGTAACTTTTTTTTTTCGATTCGTAACTTTTTTTTTCGATTCGTAACTTTTTTTTTTTTTTTTTTTCGATTCGTAATTTTCCGTGTCTCTTACAATGGCGTTCTTCGTAACTTTTTTTTTCGATTCGTAAATTATTAAAATGTAATAATAGCATACACATTACATAAAATTATGAATTATGCTCCGATTACGAATCTACGAATGTTACGAATGTTACGAATGTACGAATAAATACGAATGCGTCCGAAAATTAAACGAAAAAACGAATCAACGAAAAAATAACTCTTACGAATGTACGAATCGTTACGAATACGAACAACGACGACTTACGAATGTACGAATCGTTACGAATCAACGGAAACTAAAAAAAAACGAAACGAAAATAAACAATTTTTTTCGGAAACGAAAAAAACGAAACGAAAATAAACAAATTTTTTTGTTGTGCACATGTCTATCAGAAATAAGGAGTCTCATGTTTGTCCATTCAATGGGCAAACTAACTTCCCGAAAAGTTTTCTTTTCCTTTTTGTGACCGGCGCCCCACTTAAACTGATGAAAAGCTCAGTAATTGCAGCTCCAGATTGTTGGGAATTAACCTTTCTGTCCATATTTATTTTTTTTCTCTTTATTTTGCATGGAATAAAGTTGCGCCAAAGAACTGCGAGCAAAAATATTCTCGCTCGGCGGATGACTGAAGAGTGACAGAGTTCACGGCGGCCGCTTCCAATTACGAGGTGGTGGCAGGAAAGGCTTGCATATCATAATCATTCATGAATAATTTGCAAATATCCCAACGGCATGAAATCCCATTGTATTATCCGGCGTTTGTAAATAATTTAGGGGCACAGGCATCGTCCATTGACTCAGCCATAGCTCAAGTGTACCGGCATTAAGTAAATGGTAAATAATCATTATTTCCTCTACTACCAGTGAAAACAAAAGAAAATTAAGTATCTGCCTTCTGGAAGTAACAAAGGAATGCAAATATGGCCGCCTCCATTATTATTCTTCAGTAATTATCCTCGGCATTGTCGCTTTCCAGGGATACAGATACTGGTGGTTGTAAAGTGGAACTCCAGGCTGGAAACTAACAGAGAACGCTTAGCACTGGAAAATACTAAAGATGTACAGCTTGTTCACACTAACAGCGCCCTCTGAAGAGTGATCCAAGTTTGGATCGATCTTCAGAGAGCATTTGACAGGTGGTGAGGAGGTGTTGCATCGCCTCCTAGCTGCCTGCTTTAACCCCTTGAACCCCGCACCAGAGCACTGCAATTGTGCACATTGCAGCATACTCTGAGTGTTTGAAGGGTGTGCGGGGCTGGGGGAGATTTTCCGCTGTCAACTGGAGCTCATTATTTTCTCTAATCTCTATTGGAACAGAAAGAGAGTTTTTATTTATATCTTTAAACCAAGTAATTTACAGTACGGCACTACTTAGGTTACTATCACACTACTTATGATACTCTGGTGCTACTTACATTACTATGGCACTACTTATGGTATTATAGCACTACTTACGATACTATGGAACTACCTATGGTACTACGGCATTACAGCATTACTTATGGTACTAAAGCAATACTTGTAATACTATGGCACTACTTACAGTACTATGGCACTAATTAGGGTACTACAGCACTACATATGGTACTACGGCACTACTTATGATACTATGGCACTACTTACGGTACTATGGCCCTACTTAGGGTCCTGCAGCACTACTTACGGTACTATGGCACTACTTACAATGCTATGGAACTACCTATGGTACTAGGGCATTACAGCACTACTTATGATACTATGGCACTACTTACGTTACTTTTGCACCAGTTAGGGTACTACAGCACTACATATTGTACTCTGACACTACTTATGATACTACGGCACTACTTATGGTACTACGGCACTACTTATGGCACTATGGTACTGCTCATGATACTACAGCAATAATTAGGGTACTACATCACTACTTATGGTACTACAGCGCTACTTACAGTCAGTACTATGTCCCTACTGTAGCACTACTCATGGTACCATGGCACTACGTATGGTACTATGACACTAGTTAGGGTACTACAGCACTACTTATGGTACTATGGCACTACTTAGGGTACTACAGCGCTACTTATGGTACTACAGCACTACTTATGATACTATGGCACTACTTATGCTACCATGGCAATAATACTAATTGGTACTAAAGCACTACGTATGGTACTTTGACACTACTTATGGTATTACAGCACTACTTATGAGACTACAGCAATAATTAGGGTACTATGTCACTACTTATGGTACTACGGCACTACTTATGGTACTATGACACTACTTAAGAAACGACATCAGTACTACTTATGGTACCACTGCACTACTTACGGTACTATGGCACTACTTAGGGTATATGGTACTACATATGATACTTTGGCACTACTAATGGTGATACAGCACTACAGATGGAACTACGGCACAACATATGGTACTATGGCACTACTTATGGAACCGTGTTTCCCTAAAAATAAGACCTACCCCGAAAATAAGCCCTACTGTGATTTTCGGGGAGGGCTGAAATATAAGCCGTACCCTGAAAATAAGCCCTCGTTTAAAGTGGTTGTAAAATCCTAAAGTGCACTGTATTACAGTATTATATAATGTAAACTGTGTATGTTTCTGTAATACATTTGTAATAAATACCTTAGTTACAGCGCCACTTGGTGCCCAGCTGATCCCCCGCTGCTCTCCTCCTCTTCTCCCAGCTGTCAGCGGGGGATCTCTCTCTGCAGCCTCTGCAGTACTCAGAGCGGTGCTATAAGAAGGTATTTATCACAAATATATTACAGAAACATGCACAGTTTACATTATATATATATATGTATTATATTATATGTGTATATATAATATATTACATATAATACTGTAATATGGTGCATTTTAGGATTTTACAACCACTTTTACTCAGTTCCACTGGCCACTGGGGATTCCTGATAGGCAGCGAGGGAGATGGGGAGAGAAGATAGCACATGACAAGCCCTGCCCCAAAAATATCCCTACTGGGTCTTTTGTTGCCAAAATGAATATAAGACCCTTATTTTCAGGGAAACATGGTACTACTGCAATAATTAGGGTACTACGTTGCTACTTATGATAGTACAGCACTTCTTATGGTACTATGTCACTACTTAGGGTACTGCAGTACTACTTATGGTACCACAGCACTACTTAGGTACTACAGCACTACTTAAGCTACTACAGCACTATTTATTGTAGGACGCTTGCAGAGCAGCCCCATTCACCTGAATGAATTGTTTTCTGGGGGTTTTGCACCTGCTGAAAGCGGCAGGGGGTATTATCCCTGCCACAGCTGTGGTGCTCTACTTGTGTACACCCCTGGCCAGTAAAATCTCAGCTAACCGCTTTCAGAAGGCATCTTGCACATGGTTGCCTAAAAACAGCCATTGTGTGTAGGGCTCTTGTGCACATAGGTGAGTAATCTTGCACTAAATAAAGATCAGACCATAAATTGTATGCACAAAAACACGCATATATGCCCGTATGTGTGTACGACACAACCCAAGAAAAGCTTTTTACTTTTAAAGAATTTTTACTTTTGTGTGCATATGTGCTTCTACTATATAGCCCATCCTCATGTTTTTACCCAGGAATCTGATGTGCACACATCAATACCATTTGCAAGTACCCTAATGCATAGTTGCCAACATTTCCCCAAAAATTTGGGGTGGGGTAACCTTTTTTTGAGCGTGTCCGCCTGTGGCAAGAGTAGCATGGGTGTGGTTTAAATTACGCTGGGCGTGGCACAACAAGAGGTGTGGTTAGAAAGAGTCTGCTTACACCTGCCTGTCCATAGGAATGCATGGACTTTTCCATCAGGTCTGCCTGAAAAATGTACAGCAGACCTGATGGGGTCCGCTGTTTGAAAGGGACCTTAGTGATGGTACAGCAAGGAGTAACTGTGAGAAACTGGATATAAAACTGCACTGCACAATTTCTCACAGTCAGGACAGTGTTACAAGAAAACAGGAGATACCATCTTTGTCAGCTAACAGCATTGTTTTACTTCTAGAAAGTCTAAAAAGATAGAAGTAAAAGAGTGTTGTTAGCTGACATGTAGCACTGTCCTGACTGTGAGAAATTGCCCAGTGCAGTTTAAACCCAATTTCTCACAGTCAGGACAGTGCTGAACAACTCTCTTTTACTTCTATCTCTAGGGACTGCTGGTTAAAAAACTCTTTACCTTTAAAGTCCCCCTGTAACATCAGAGCCCACATTTATCAACATAGCCCTCTTTTACCATCAGAGCCCTGTTTTAGAGTCCTCCTTTACCATAAGAGCAGTCTCATTGGTGCCCATCAGTGCAGTTTCATCAGAACAGCCTCATCTAAACAATCTTATTAGAGCAATCTCATCAGAGCAGTCTCATCAGAGCAATCTCATCAGAGCAGTCTCATCTGTGCAATCTCATCAGAACAGTCTCATCTGTGCAATCTCATCAGTGCAGTCTCGCCAGTGCATCGACATCAGAGCAGTCTCATCTGTGCAATCTCATCAGACCAGTCTCATCTGTGCAATCTCATCAGTGCAGTCTCGTCAGTGCAGCCTCATCAGAGCAGTCTCACCAGAGCAATCTCTTCAGAGCAGTCTCGTCAGTGCAGTCTCATCAAAGCAGTTTCATCAGTGCAATCTCATCAGTGCAATCTCATCAGAGCAGTCTCAACAGTGCAGTCTCATCAGAGCATTCTCCTCAGAGTAGTCTCATCAGAGCAGTTTCATCAGTGCAAACTCTTCAGCGCAGTATCGTCAGTGCAGCCTCATCAGAGCACTCCCATCACAGCAGTCTCATTAGAGCATTCTCATCAGTGCAATCTCATCAGTGCAATGTCATCAGAGCAGTCTCATCACAGCAGTCTCATTAGAGCATTCTCATTAGTGCAATCTCATCAGTGCAATCTCATCAGAGCAGTCTCATCACAGCAGTCTCATCACAACAGTCTAGTCAGTGCAACCTCATCATAGAAGTCTCATCAGTGCAATCTCATAAGAGCAATCTCATCAGAGCAGTCTCGTTAGTGAAACCTCTTTAGAGCAGTCTCATCAGAGCAGTCTAATCAGTGCAATCTCATCAGTGCAATCTCATCAGAGCAGTCTCGTCAGTGCAGCCTCATCAGAGGAGTCTCATCACAGCAGTCTCATCAGTGCAATCTCTTCAGAGCAGTCTCGTCAGTGCAGTCTTATCACAGCAGTTTCATCAGTACAATCTCATCAGAACATTCTTGTCAGAGCAGTCTCATCAGAGCAATTTCATCAGTACAATCTCTTCAGAGCAGTCTCATCAGTGCAATCTCATCAGAGCAGTCTTGTCAGTGCAGCCTCATCAGAGCAGTTTGTCACAGCAGTCTCATCAGAGCAGTTTCGTCAAAGAAGTCTCATCAGTGCAGTCTCATCAGAGCAGTCTTGTCCCAGCAAACTTGTCAGTGCAGATCTAGTAGTGAGAAGGACCTGCCTGGTCCCAGCCACGTCAGCCAACCTCCACTCACTATCCGCAGGCTCAGCAAGCAGTGGTGCCGGCTTCAGTGATCGGCCGAGCTGCCTCTCTAAGTGCTCCTGCATCCGCCACATCCCCACCACACCCCCGACACGCCCCACCACAACGTCACATGCTGATGTCTGTCCCGATGTCCGTGACAGAGGCAGATTTTGCCCAGGACATTCTCAGACCAGGATATTGGTCTTATTTCCCGGAAAGTCCCAGGCAAATCGGGACTGTTGGCAACTATGCTAATGGTTAGCGGAATGAAATCAGTGTTATGTTTTTGACCATATTGACAAGAAAATTCGAAGAAGCAGCATGGAAATGTTTTTTCCATCTAACAAAATTCTAACTGTGAATGTGGAAAAAGCAAACATATTGCTGTACAATGAATCCTTTTTAATTCATCTGGGATTCCATCCAAATATCAGGTCTGAAGGAAACTTCAAGGGCTTTCAAACTAAATCAGTTGTCTCAATGATGGCAAGAAAGAATGTTCTGAAGAATCATTTTTTTTAAATTTTCTTATGAATGATCGAACAAAAATATACCATGCATGGCTAGCTAAAATGAAGAAATAAAGAGGCATGGTTTAGAGGAAACACGATTGCTTATCTAATCCTGGAAAAAAAAAATCTAATATATTTGCAGCTTACAATATCTTAACCACTTCAGCCCCGGACCAATTGGCAGCCAAAGGACCAGGCCCCTTTTTGCGATTCGGCACTGCGTCGCTTTAACTGACAATTGCGTGGTCGTGCGACGTGGCTCCAAAACAAAAGTGGTGTCCTTTTTTCCCCACAAATAGAGCTTTCTTTTGGTGGTATTTGATCGCCCCTGCGGTTTTTATTTTTTGCGCTATAAACAAAAATAGAGCGACAATTTTGAAAAAAAATTCTATATTTTTTGCTTTTTGCTATAATAAATATCCCCAAAAAATATATAAAAAAAACATATTTTTTTCCTCAGTTTAGGCCGATACGTATTCTTCTACATATTTTTGGTAAAAAAAAATCGCAATTAACGATTATTGATTGGTTTGCGCAAAAGTTATAGCGTTTACAAAATTGGGGATAGTTTTATAGCATTTTTTTATTAATATTTTTTTTTTACTAGTAATGATGGCGATCAGCGATTTTTATTGTGACTGCGACATTATGGCGGACACATCGGACATTTTTGACACATTTTTGGGACCATTGTCATTTATACAGCAATCAATGCTATTTAAATGCATTGATTCCTGTATAAATGACACTGCCAGTGAAAGAGTTAACCACTAGGGGGAGGGGAGGGGTTATGGGCTGTGACGTGTGTGTGTGTTTTTTTACATTAAGGGGCGGGGCTGACGTCTGATGTCATTGATCAGCTTTCCCGATGACAGGGAATAGCCGATCAATGACAGGCAGAGTAGGAAGCGCGGGGAGAGGTTTGTTTACACAGGCGATCTGGTCCACTGGTCCCGCGGCCGGGGTCACGGAGCTCCTGACCGGGTCGCGAGCGCACCGCTGCTGGCGCGCACGCGACCCACGGCCAGGCAAATAAAGGGCCACGTACCTGTATGTGGTTTTGCCTGGCCGTGCCATTCTGCTGACGTAAATGTGCAGGAGGCGGTCGGGAAGCGGTTAAAGGGTAATTCCACTTTTGTGGGGGGAAAAAATAGCAAATAAAGAAAACATAATATAGCGCATTGCAACACAAATCATATTGTAACTGAATGTTATTAAAAATTACCTTTCCTTTTAAATTTTGTAATTTTCTAATTTTCTGAGAATGCAATATGGCTACATGGAGTTGTTCTGTACACAGAGTGTGTACGGACCACTCCCCAGAAACATAATTTCCTGCTTGTGTGATTGGCTCACCAATTTTCCCCAGAAGTCTGCCTAAGATACAAGTCAGATTTCAGGCATCCCCTGCAACAAAAATGTCATTTTTGGTGAGATACTTTCAATAAGAGCACGTCTAAAGGGATGCAGGCCCAGCAGGTTTCCTCATTAGAGCCCTGCAGCTGCACACCTGACAGTAAATTATGAAACCACTCCCATTAGACCCACTCAGTACAGAGGCACAGACAAACACACAGGGATTTCTTCAGAATAATAAAAGGTAGAAATTTGCAATAAAGTTTGTTACAATCCTTGTAATGTGCATAGATCACCCAGGGGGAAAAAAAAATTCTCAACAAAAGGGGAGTTATGCCGCGTACACACGGACGGACTTTTCGACGATAAATGAGCTTGTTGTCGGAAATTGCGACCGTGTGTAGACTCCATCGGACAGTTTCCATCGGAATTTCCGTTGCACAAAATTTGAGATCTGGTTCTCAAATTTTCCGACAACAAAATCCGTAGCGTAAATTCCGAACGTGTGTAGACAATTCCGACGCACAAAGTGCCACGCATGCTCGGAAATCAAGCAGAAGAGCAGCACTGGCTATTAAACTTCATTTTTCTCGGCTTGACATCACTGCGTTCTTGACGTTCGGAATTTCCGACCAACTTTGTGCGACCGTGTGTATGCAAGACAAGTTTGAGCAAACACCCATCAGAAGAAAAACATGGGATTTTGTTTTTGGAATGTCCGATCGTGTGTACAGGGCATTACACTTTAAGTTTCTTTCACACAATAAAAACAGACAGTTGACCTGCAGCTTTAACGCCCCCTAACCACCCACCTAAAGTCTACCATACAGTTGGAGGGGGCTTGTCACATGCTGCAGCCATGATGCTTTGTGTTGTTGCCGCTACAGATTTAATGTGGCATGTCGTGTTTACAGGTGGCACAGCCTGTCAAACTTCCCCATCGAGGCTCAATGGGACCACGCTGCAACTGCAAGCAAAACCGTTGCAGAACATTAATTCCATTACAATTTGGCATTTTTCAAAACGAAAAAAAAAAATTAAAAATAAATAAATAAATAAAAACAGGCATCCAGAATAAAAGCTGCTTAGATGTGCCAAAAAAGCAACTGTGAATTTTAGGCCTTAGATGTGGTGGCTGCATTCGTTTTTTTTTCCTTTTTCAGGCTTTTTCCCCTTTATTTTCACCTATGGCTGTTTGATGAGTTAGACTTGTTTATGGCTGTTTGATGAGTTGGACCTTGTTTAGGGCTTAACCACTTGCCGACTGGCTCACACCGATATACGTCGGCAAAGTGGTTCGTTCCCCCGAACCACTGTATGGGTGTGGTCATCTGCGGCCGAGTGCACGAGAGCAGGAACAGGGATTTGTGTGTGTAAACTGTCAGGGGAGAGGAGACATATTGTTTGTTCCTACTAAGTAGGAACAACGATATGTCTCCTCCCCCAGTCAGTCCCATTCCCATACAGTTAGAAACGGTAACTAGGGAACCCAATTTACCCCTTGTTCACCCCCTAGTGTTAACCCCTTCCCTGACAGTGATATTTATACAGTAATCAGTGCATTTTTATAGCACTGATCGCTGTATAAATGTCGATGGTCCCAAAAATGTGTCAAAAGTGTCCGATCTGTCCGCCGCAATGTTGCAGTACCACTAAAAAATCGCAGATCACCGCCATTACTAGTAAAAAAAAAATCTTTCCCATAGTTTGTAGACCCTATAACTTTTGCGCAAACCAACCAATATACGCTTATTTCAATTTTTTTAAAATATGTAGAAAAAATACAATTAAATACAATTAAATACAATTAAAATACAACTACAATCTAAATATGTAGAAAAAATATGTAGACTGATATATATTGACCTAAACTGAGGAAGAAATTTGTTTTTTAAAACCATTTTGGGGATATTTATTATAGCAAAAATGTATTTATTTATTTATTTCAAAATTGTCACTCTTTTTTTGTTTATAGCACAAAAAATAAAAACCACAGAGCTTATCAAATACTACCAAAAGAAAATTCTATTTGTGGGAAAAACGGGATGTCAATTTTGTTTGGGCACAATGTTGCACGACCGCGCAATTGTCAGTTAAAGCGATGCAGCGCTGTATCGCAAAAAAATGGCCTGGTCATTAAGCAGCCAAATCTTGTAAGTGGTTAAAGCAAAATTAAATCTGAAATATGAAAAAAAGCTGCCAGCAGAAAGATATTTATGGTAGTAGAGACTTTGTCTGTCTCCTCTGCCATAATGATGGATGAAAAAAAAACCCTGGTTGTGTAAATGCAGCAGATATGTCATCCTGGCCAAGCCAATCGCGGCGGCTGAAGAGCCCAGAAGAAAATGGAGAAGAAATGGAAGCACCAGCAATGGAGAATAATGGCTCTGAAACCAGAAGGGAGGAAATGTTTGCCACTTCTGGCTCCATTCAGTGCAGGGACAGCCAGAGAACAGATGGTCACTGATTTTCCTCCATTGTCCTTGCTGACACCTGCCATGGCTGCCCTGAGTGCACAGCAAGAGCAGGGAATCCCAGGATACATGGCGGGGGATAAGGGGTGTCAAGTATGCGCAGGGGGGGGGGCGGCACATTCCAGCATGGGTGAAAGTGATCAAGTGTCTCAACACACTTCCACTCAAAAACTGCCGGCTGAATTACATATACATAGTTACATAGTTGGTAAGGTTGAATAAAAATGTCCCTTGTCCTTCAGGATTGGAACAAGGGTACTTTGCAAGGAGCATCAAATAAATAAACAATATACCCCAAAATAAATGAAAACCCTAAAATGCCCTCTGAAAATAAGCCTATTTAACCACTTGCCGACCGTATAACTTACATATACAGCAACAAGGTGGCACTGCTGCGCCAAATCACGTACCTAGTATGTGATCCGACATATCCTGGTGGGGGGTGCGCACGCAAGCCGATGGCCGCCCACTCCCGCTGTGATTATACACAACGGGAGCTGACCGGCGGATACCACGGACCCGATGTCCACCGACACCTGCCCATCATTTGGTACAGAGGCAGAAAGGCAGTCTGCCTATGTAAACAAGGCAGATTGCCGTTCTGTCAGTAGGGTAGGCATGGATCCTGTGTTCCTGCAAAGCAGAGACAAGGATCCATGCCTCTTCCTAGTAAAAGCACCTCCCACACTGTACAACCACACTGGCTAGGCATAGATTTAACCCTTTGATCGCCCCTGTACAGTGCATATTTTTAGCATCCAGAAATTTGTTGCATAGTGTTGCATAGTGATTAGTGTCACTGGTTCCCAAAAAAGTGTCAAAAGTGTCCGATTTGTCCCCCGTAATATCGCAGTCCAGTTATAAGTCACTGTTCACCGCCATTACTAGTAAAAAAAAAAATAGTAATTCCATAAAAATATCCCATAGTTTGTAGAAAACTTTTGCGCAAACCAATCAATATACGCTTATTGTAATTTTTTTTTCCAAAAATATGTAGAATAATACATATCGGCGTAAACTGATGAAGAAATGTTTTGTTTTTTTTGGGGATATTTATTATAGCAAAAAGTTTTTTTTTTTCAAAAACTCTTTTTTTGTTTATAGCACAAAAAAAAAATGCAGAGGTGATCAAATACCCCCAAAAGAAAGCTCTATTTGTGTGAAAAAAAGGACGCAAATTTTTTTGGGTACAGTTTCGCATGACCGCGCAATTGTCAGTTAAAGCAACGCTGTGCCAAATTGTAAAAAGTGCTCTGGTCAGGAAGGGGGTGAAATCTTCTAGGGCTGAAGTGGTTAAACAGAACAGCAGCTAAACGTAACCACTGACCCTAAATCAATCACAATATATACAGGCATACCCCACTTTTAAGTGCACAATGGGGTTTATTTACTAAAGCTGAAAGTGCAAAATCAGGCTCACTTCTGCATAGAAACCAATGAGCTTCTAGGTTATATTAACAAAGCTTAATTGAACAAGCTGGAGTTAGAAGCTCATTGGTTTCTATGCAGAAGTGAGCCTGATTTTGCACTTTCCATCTTTAGTAAATAATCCCCATTGTGTACTTAAAAGTGGGGTATGCCTGTAGTTAACTACATTAAGAAGAACAGAAAAAAAAGAAAAGGCTAGCTAAAGGATGAATTGCCCAAAGAGCTAGCAATTAGAAATAAAATGCAGTTTCCTAATTGCTCTAATCTCTCCCTATTCAATATGTCAACTATCCTTCCTTGCTTCCAATACACAGACACAATGGGATCGATTTACTAAAGTTGGAGAGTGCAAAATCTGGTGCAGCTGCGCATGGGAGCCAATCAGCTTCTAACTTCAGCTTGTTCAATTAAGCTTTGACAATAAAACCTGAAAGCTGATTTCTATGTAGAGCTGCACCAGATTTTGCACACTGCAGTTTTAGTAAATCAAAACCTCTTTTGTAGTGGGGGGCTGTCACATAACAAGGCCCTCATTAGTGGCCCTTCTAAGCAGGGCATTACGGTTACAAAGAATTTGATTTAGCAAAATTCCCCATAAATTTGCCTCAAACTCATGGTATTGCCAAACCCGAACCTTATCTTTATTAATAACCAACATATTGTTGGTAAATATAAATTCCTGTGAAGGGCTACACTTATTTTCGTAAAGGGACAATTGCTAACTGCCATTTAATTAAGTACTTTTAATGACCAAAGGGGGATTAGTCGCCTTGTCTGATAATCAATAAGTATGGCAAGACTGCTGCTCCATAAACCGGGGCAAGAGTGGAAAATTAATCTGTTCAGATTACATCGACTTGTTTGCTGTAGAAAATTAACAAAATTTGCTCCTCTTTCATGTGCTGTCACAATTAGCGGCGTTTGCCCTGCATATATTATGGTAATATCGATTCCCATTTGTCCGTGTAAAGCTCAATCTTTAAACAGATTGAAAATGTCTCAAAAACACAGAATGTAGGCCATTAGTTTTTTCTCTCTACATTTTCATCTTCTAATTCCCTTCTGATATTTAAGCACCTTGTACCAAGATACAAAGTCTACTAAATTAATAAAATACATCTTGTACGGGTACAGCGCTGAATGTTAATGCTCCGTAGGAATCTCAGTTATGTGGCTCTGAAATGATAATTCGCCTTGCTTTCTTTAGGTAAAGTAATGTGTAAACTGAAGAAAAGGATGGAATCTCACTTTAGCCTCATTAAATATTTTTTATTACAGATTGTGCAGAGTATGTGTGCTACATTAAATTTCAGAGTTGTTTTGGGCTTGGAAGCTCCACCTTTGTTAAAAAAAAAAAAAGTGATCTAAATTAGATGTAAATCCTAACAGGATAATATTTATTTGTTTACTAAATATAAAAAAGTGCAGCTCTCCCAACCAGTCACCCTGACATGTGATTGAGGGTCGGTTTCAGCCTACATGGCTCCGCCAAGAAGCCACCGGGGGTTAGTCACATGAGCAGTGGCGGCCGCTCCATTAGGCACGCACTCCCCTAATCCATGCCCAAGCCCCTAATCTATATGCAGGGCGCCGGACACATGGATTTCAATTGTTTTTTTTTATTCTTGAAGCATATGATTAGAGCCTGAGGCTTCAAAACGTGTGGGCTCGGGGCTCAACCAGTTGTGTGACAATAGCAAATTAATTTGCTATTGTCTTCCTGCTTCTCCTTCCTGCCAATCAGGAAGTGGGTCTTAAGACCCGACTGGCCTAGAGGAGAAGTGACTGTATTGGCTGGGAGCAGAGGCAGGGGGGAGCCATCGAGGAGAAGACACAGGTGGAAGCCGTTGAGGAGGAGACACAGGGGGAAGCCAATGAGGTGGAGACACAGGGGGAAGCCATTGAGGAGGAGACGCAGGGGGAAGCCAATGAGGTGGAGACACAGGGGGACGCCGCCAAAGCTTCCCATGACCTGGATTGGCTAAGTGTGGAGCTGGTGGGCGAACGGGCGAGCGACGGGGGGCAGGGTGGTTTGGTGATCGACCAAGCAACGGCGGGTTGGTGGGTTTGAGCGAGCGAGCAAACCAATGGGGGGTGGTTTGTTTGCCGCCCCCCCAAAAAATAGAGCACCAGCTGTCACTGCATATGAATAAGCCCAGGTGGGCTAGGGGGTTGGGTGAAATGCTTCAGTGGAATGGCTTTGTGGAGAAGACATGTAGGCTGAAACTGAATCTCACTCACACTCATGTCATGGTGGCTGGTTGGGAGAGTGCCGCTTTTTCTATTTGTTGCATACAACGCTCTGAATGGGCATGTTGACAGCCTGTAACCCATTACCTGCGGATCAAGGGAACAGAATCTCTGGCTTCATCAGGGCAGATATGAAAGGAGCACCAGACCAAAAGATAAGAGTCCAAAAATGAGAACCTTGAGTGGACTCAAAGTAAGGCTTTCCTGTTTGACACTGTGCAGGGCAGCTGATTGCTGGGTTAGGATTCCTAGTCAGTTATATAATATATAATAATAAGTCTTATTTTGACTGCTGTTGCAGACACTGCTGACCAGGAATCCTAACCAGCAATCAGCTGCCCTGCACAGATTCAAACAGGAAAGCCTTACTTTGAGTTCACTCAGGGTTCTCATTTTTAACTGAAGCTCTGGACAAATTTAATACCAGTAATTTGCCATTTTTCATAAAAGAAAGAAAACAAAAGTAACAGACTGTAGGCGGTAGACAGGGCTATCATCATACAATTAAATATCAAACAGAAAATCAAGAGTACTCAAGTAATACAATCATCATAGTAATAGCAAACTCACAGTTAAGCGTCACAGGAGTATGTTGGAGGAATGAATAATCAAACTACATACTTCAAGAGAAATCGCTATAAATCTATCTCCAACAAAAAGAAGAAACATACTGTACGGCCAGGGCCGGATTAACATAGGGGCTATTGGAGCTGCAGCACCAGGCCCCTACAATAATATAGGCCCTGGCTGGCCAGATTCACTGACACTGCTATTTTCTGTCACTTGTAAACACAGAAGCTGGCTTCTGTGCTACAAGTGACAGCACGCTGCTCCCTCAAACCCACCCTGCACAGCACTCAGACACAGACACAGCTGCTGGGGCATGGATATGTTATGGGCATCAGAAGGCTTGCTGGCTGAGAAACAGCCTGCTGATCGAATACCGATGCCCCCTGCTGGACACTGCTGCTGCTGTCCAGTGAAGGAGAGGCAGAGGGTCCGTTTGTGCAAAAGGTGAGGGCAGTGGGAAAGCAGGACTCAAAGCTGAAGCAGCAGAATGCCGAGCTTAGCTGATGAGGGAGGGTTAGGAAGTGGCTGCAGATTGCAGAGATCTGTGAGAGAAGGGTGCAGAATAAGTATGGATGTGGGGGTAAAATGTTCTCTGTGCATAGCAAACCTCTGAACCCAGCGCTCTGTGTATTACCCTAAACCCTGTGTTATGCATTCCTGGTTTTATTGAACAATGTCCCTTTAAAACCCCCCCACTGTATAATTTGGCCACACCCACCCTATGACATGGGACCTATTCTCTGAGAAGAAAAGCCCAGGGCCCAGCTTCCCAAAAAGAACAGGCTGTGCACAGAAAGCAACAGGCCGACAGGGAGAGATCTCCCCTGGCCTGACTAGTCCTGCATTCCGTGATGGGCACCGCGGGCAATCCTAATGGAAGTTAGGTATACAGCTTCTCTAGTGTTGTGTTAGGTCTGCACAGATGTACCCTTCAAACTCACCTCAGGCCGCACCACGCATGGCAATGCAGGGCTCTTATGGAAGCCTGGGACTTCCATAGCATTGGGCCTGTGCCGCTGCACGCTGATGCACATCCCTTAAGGCCCACCAAAATCCTCAGCCCCAGGCCCATAATGCCCTTAATCCGGCCCTGTGTACGGAGTAGGTTTTTGCTTTAGAATCAAGAGTAGCTACTTTCAGAAGGCCTTGTCAGGCTTCCTACCATAAACATAAGGAGAAAAACAACAAGGCAACACAACGAGGCAACACGACTATCAAGGGAGGTCCTCCCATAGGTGCTAAAGCTCCCAAATCGCCCTATGACCCTCGACTCTGTCAAAAAGATGTGCTGTAAGAGATTCCACATTGGCTGTCTTTTAACACAACCTCAATAAATTAATTTGGATTTATCTTTTGGTCTGGCGCTCCTTCCAAATATCCACATCTTTTCTTGGTAACCTGCTGGAGCACCCACAGTAGGGTAGCCTTGCCTGTTGTGAGCAGCCTAACCTGAGCCAGTGGGCTCTTCAAATGTTTCTTGGCCTCTGACTACCTTATTTTAACTCATACCAAAGTCCCAGCACCTCTTGGTTGCCCATTTTTTTTCATTGGATTTAGTTGGCTAAAGCAGTGTATATCATAAACAATTACCATTTTTTATTAAAAAGAAACATGTTTTCATCCGTTTGTACCCAGTGTTTCCTGCAGCCTCTTGACGATGGACTTCCTGGCATAGAACAGCAAGAGACCCAACAGGGTTCTCTCAGCCACCTTGGGCACCGTCCTCCACCAGTCCCAACAGGCGTATTCTTGGGGATGGGACAATTGGGATACTTAGGAGTTCATTCACCTCCATAAGGATTTGTGACCAAAAAAATTTAATTACCGGGCAGGACCAGAAGATGTGAATGTAGTCCCCTGGAGCATGGTCACACCACCAGCACTCCGGGGAGAGGGAAGACCTCCTCCTGTGCACCCGAGCGGGAGTGAGATATGCTCTGTGAACAATCTTGTACTGAATGAGGCAATCTCTCAAGGAAACCAGTATTTTAAATGGGAAGTCCCATACATCCTCCGAGTCCTCGGAGTCCAGCTCCGGAACATCCTGGCCCTATTTCTGACAGGGACTAGATAACTCAGGAGATGAGACCCGGAGGAGATGTGCGTAGAGCACGGAGGTGGGTTTGTTGGTGCAGTCAAAGTGCAAAATCCGCTCCAAGTCAGACTGCACCAGCTGCCTCTGGCCTGGTGGAAACCGGGCCCTGAAAGCATGGGACAGCTGAAGATATCTGAATTTGTGTGAGGGCGGGACATTGTGGTGAGATATTAAATGATCGAAGGGGAAGATCGAGGGGTCTGAGGTGACATCTGAGAGAACTTTAATATGTTATTTGGTCCACACCACAGGGTCTGTAGTTTTTAAAATATAATCTTTATTTAAATTTTTAAAAAGAGAAGAAAGAAAAGTGTGGGGCCTATCCAAAAGGGTATGGGGGTTATTAAATTATAAAATTATAAAATTATAAAAATCGTACCATCATCCGGAAATTAAATGGAAAGATTTTTTGGTGATCTGGTTCCCAACCCAGAGGACCAAAGGAAAAGGGGGAGCTATTGGACTATTGCGGTACTAAATACGATGAAGTTAGATCACAATGTGAGGCAGATGTAAAAGTTTTATATCAATTTATTACAGAACAAAAAAGTAGACAAAAAGCAAAATCTAAACAACATATATACTAAAAACCGTACATATAGTGGATGATTTCAACATTTCATGACTAGTTTCGCCACATAGTGGCTTCTTCAGAACATGTGTACATCTGAAAAACAAATTCACAGATATGACATATGTCACAATACATTATAAAATAAAACATGTACAGGAAGGCATCAATTATGCCTGGGGAAGGAGTTCACTTATATATATATAGATCTCTTACCCAACTTAAGCACGGTCGGGCCTAGTGAGCGCACCCAGGCACAGTCTCACCCGGCGATTGGGGGGGAGAGTAGAGTGTAGACCAAGCAACGAAGATACAATCTACCAAGAGAATGGTATGAATGATGAAAAGATTAGATTGTAAAATGATATTTATATAGTATCGGGTTAAAGAATTTTTATATAGTGCCGCAAAAACCAAGGAGGTCACCAATGTTTATTATAGTAGGGCTGAATTGGTAGGGTGAGGACCCAAGGGTTGTGTTGTTAAAGGGAACCCGATAGATGGCGCAAGGCGCCCTAAGTAGTGTGATATGGTATAGGACCTTGAAAATAAATTCCAAATAGGGTGAGCAAAGGAAGGTGAAAAATAGTGAGGAGATAAATAATATAATAGAATAAATTTAAAGAAAAATAAATAATAATGTGGAGGTGAGTGTAAAGGTATGGAAAGGTGACGGACAATGGGTAGCACAAAGAGGAGGTAGGTGGTGATAGGATGATTAGCGGTGAAGGAACCTTATATAAATAGTGCAGGTTGTGTAACACCCCTGATCACAGGGATTGAAAACCAACAAACGTGGAGAAGTGTGTGAGTAAAGTGAAGGGCTGGGTGAAGTTGTCTATGAAAAGAGCCCTGTGTAGGGCCGGCAACCTTGAAAGCCAGCGGCAATGGGGGCCACCGTGAGAGGTTAGAAACACCAGAACCAAACATGATTGAAAAATAACACTCAGGTGAGGTAGGAGAGTGACTGTGCCTGGGTGCGCTTACTAGGCCCGACCGTGCTTAAGTTGGGTAAGAGATCTATATATATATAAGTGAACTCCTTCCCCAGGCATAATTGATGCCTTCCTGTACATGTTTTATTTTATAATGTATTGTGACATATGTCATATCTGTGAATTTGTTTTTCAGATGTACACATGTTCTGAAGAAGCCACTATGTGGCGAAACTAGTCATGAAATGTTGAAATCATCCACTATATGTACGGTTTTTAGTATATATGTTGTTTAGATTTTGCTTTTTGTCTACTTTTTTGTTCTGTAATAAATTGATATAAAACTTTTACATCTGCCTCACATTGTGATCTAACTTCATCGTATTTAGTACCGCAATAGTCCAATAGCTCCCCCTTTTCCTTTGGTCCTCTGGGTTGGGAACCAGATCACCAAAAAATCTTTCCATCAAATTTTTAAAAAGAAAGGAATGACATACGATAAAAAAAAAAAAAGGTGCATATAAGAAAGGGGTAATGAACCATAAATCACAAATCTGCAACATTAGTTTCAGAAAGTGCATTGGTACATACAGTTGCAGACATCATATGACTCCACCTTGTTTATACCAGTATAACACGGGGGGGGGGGGGGGGGGGTTGTGCATGTAAACCAGTGTACCAAACCAGGGCTATGCATCCATAAACAATACTAGGAACAGTCCACCGATCGTGACATGGAATGAGAAAAAAGGGAGGGGGGGGGTATGGGAAATGGCAGAAAGGGCAAAAAGAGGGGATAGGGAAAAGAGGAAGGGGAAATGGGAGGGTCGAGGATCCTATTAATACTAAAGTCTAAAACGTTCAATAAAACAAAAACATTTAGAATTTTTATCTGCAATCATAAGTAATATTAACACAACTATTCTGGGGGTCTGTAGCATGCAGGTCTCAGTCCCAAAAAAAGTCATATCAACCTAGGGGGGTCTTCAGTACCCCAACATTCTGGATTAAAAAAACAAAAAAAAAACAAAACAAATGCAGGCACAATCATATGCGCCATGTTTGTTTTTCGATCGACAGAACGTTCGGTTTTTGACTCGTCTATGGCCGGCTCTAGGCTGATGGAGATAAGAGGGCTCTCACATTGACGGCCATCTTCTAAAACAGCTTCAGAAATGCAATTTTCTTGGCAGTGGTGCTAACCTCTTGGCACTTGAAGAGTCAGGCCTTCCAGAGAATTTGTAGTAAAGAACAAATTTTTCCCCCTGTATCCACAATCCTTGAAGATGAAAGAAGGATTTGCTCTTGATATAAATATAACAATAAGTTATAGCCGGAAGCTTGATGTTTTATAAGTTACAGCCCTGTGGATTGGCTTTGCAGTGAATAGCATTTAACTAGACTTCCCTTCGCGGAAAAAGTCTCTCCTGGCATGGTCCACGTGTTTGTGATTTTTTATTAAAGGGATTCTGTGTTATTGTTAACACATCTGAAGCATGGCTTGAGAGCTTTTTAACGTAGACTTTAATATTTATCTGCTGCTCGCCGTGTTTATCGACTTCCTGAATTGCATTGTTCTACAGTGTGTCTATTTTTTAAACATGAATCAACACTTTCTTTTTTTTTGTTCACGGTAAATGCAGTCAACAAGGATGTCTGCTCTTGGCCAATGTATTTCAAGCCTGGCTGCACTCTCTCCCAAGGCTAGTACAAGATTTACTGGCGCTGTAATTGCCAAAAAATAGTACTGTTTCTTTACATGGAGTAATTACAAAGGATTGTCATGGTGGGATGTACGAGGATTGTGAAAAAGAGCACTTCTCAGCCGTCCTACTGAGAATTAACTCAGTATTGTATTGACAGAATTTTTAATGTGTGTATTTAACTTGTATATGACACACAGAAGTGTAAAACTTGCAGAAAAAGCTAACACCAATTTTGGCGTGGTTATACACGCTTCCGTTCTGTGATTTGATCAATGAGCGAATCAACCAAAACAATCAAATTGGCAAACAGTCGAATAGGCAAAGCTTCCCTTTCGATTGATTTACATTGGATTTGTTTAAAATTAGTCAATCGACCACGTTAAAAAAATTATCAATCGTTTTGGCATCAATTGGCTGCACTGAGATGTTGTGGTGACTGATGAATTGGGTTGTATTTTGGACAATCAGATTATGAGGATACATGATGGAAACAGATATATAATTAATGACTTATGACTTTATCCTCCAACTATCAAATCAAAATCCATTTCCCTGTGTGTGTTATATTGATTTTAATGGGTGTCCTTGAATATAGATCAATTGTTCCTGTCGGGAAAGATCAATTGGCTACCATTAGGTCTCTATCAGATGGGCGATTGGGGGGAGGTGTCAAAAATGGGTTGTTTTGCTGCGCCACTCTCCCCTAACTGTCCACCTGAATTAGCCAGATGGGTCTGTACACATGATGCGGCCGAAACATTTTTGGTCGCAGCATTTTTAGGGCAGGACCCAGAGTTTGACAGGCGGTATTGCCTGTCACACTCACCAACTGAGTTCAGTGGAACTGCATTGCCACTGTGTTCACTGCATGACATTGCGCTGCGGCAGTGCAGCATTACGGGGTAAATCAGATGGTGAGGAGGTGATATAAGACCTTCTCACTGCCCATCAAATACCCTCTGAAAAACCATCCTTATGTGGATCACTCTTAAGAGGGTATAATAGTCCATCGTAAGTGTGAAAGGAAGCCTCTTCTAAAGATGATGCACAAGAAAGACAAGTTTGCTGAAGACAAGCAGACTAAAGCCCCATACACACTATCAGATTATCTGCAGACTTTTGTCTTCAGATTTACCAAAACCATGTAGTGCAAGGGCCTGCCTGATTGCATACAAATTGAAAATCTTAAGGTTTGACCTAATATTATATGGTTTTGGTAAATCTGAAGACAAAAGTCTGCAGATAATCTGATAGTGTGTATGGGGCTTAAGGACATGGCTTACTGGAAGCATGTCCTGTGGTCTAAAGAGACCAAGATAAACTTATTTGGTTCAGATGGTGTCAAGCGTGTGTGGCAGCAACCAGGTAAGGAGTACAAAGACAAGTGTGTCTTGCCTACAGTCAAGGATGGTGGTGGAAGTGTCATGGTCTGGGGCTGCATGAGTGCTGCCGGCACTGGGGAGCTACAGTTCATTGAGGGAACCATGAATGCCAACATGTACTGTGACATACTGAAGCAGAGCATGATCCCCTCCCTTCGGAGACTGGGCCGCAGGGCAGTATTTCAACATGATAACGACCCCAAACACATCTCCAGGGCGATGATGGTAAAGGTGATGGACAGGCCAAGCATGTCTCCAGACCTAAACCCTATTGAGCATCTGTGGGGCATCCACAAACGGAAGGTGGAGGAGCACAAGGTCTCCAACATCCACCAGCTCCGTGATGTTGTCATGGAGCAGTAAAAGAGGCCTGTTAATCTCTGGTGAACTCCATGGCCAAGAGGGTTAAGGCAGTGTGTATATATATATATGTCTTTTTTTCAGTGGGAACACAGGGGAACACATTTCCGGCACCTCCAGCACTGAATGCATGTATTGGCAAGGGGTGCCTGGGAGTGCTGAAGTGTCTACTGATTCTGACTCCTGGGGATCTATTGTAACTGGAGGGGATATATTTTTACGGTGGGGGGAGGTCTATTGTTGCTGGAGAAGTCTATTGGTACTGGTGGGGGACCTATTTCTGCCAGGGGTGGGTCTTATGTTTCTGGTGGTCGGTTGTTGTTGGGAGAGATCTACTGTTGAGTGAGGCATCTATTATAGCTGGTTGCTGGAGGGTCTATTGATGCTGGCTGTGGGGAGATCTGTTGTTGCTATGGGGTCTATTGTTGTGCTGGGGTATTTTTATGTGGGTGGTCCATTGTCGGTGAAGGGATCTATTTTTGATTGGGAAGTCTATTGCTACTGGTGGGGGAACTATTTCTGCCAGGGGTGGGTCTTATGTTGCTGGGGGTCAGTTGTTGCTGTGAGATATCTACTGTTGAGGGAGGGTTTTATTATAGCCAGCTGCTGGAGGGTCTATTGATGCTGGCTGTGGGGAGATCCGTTGTTGCTAGGGGGGGGTCTATTGTTGTGCTGGGGTATTTTGTTGTGGCAGCATCTATTGTTGTTGGCTGCAGAGGATCTATGTTAGTGCTTTTTTTGTTATCAGTAACAAGTTCCATACAAATTACTTGGAACTATATAAAGGGCAATACTGGGAAGTGGGCAGGGGGGTGGAACCAAGGAACAATGTTCAGAGGTAGGTAGGGTAGAGAAAAGGGGTGATTTAGAAAAGGGGAGTTCCTGCACCAATTCTATGAGAAAAAAGCCCTGTATATATATATATATATATATATATATATATATATATACATATATATATATATTAGGGTTGTCCCGATATCACTTTTTTAGGACCGAGTAGCGAACCTTTTTTTCAAGTACTCGCCGATACCGATTACCGATATATTTTTTTTGTCATCTGACAGTGGCACCAGTATGCAGCACTGATGACGCGAGGAATGTGTCAGTAGTTTTTTTTGTTTTTTTATTTTATTTTCTACAATTAACTTTTTTAATTATGTTTTACAATTTTTTTTTTGTTGTTTTTTTTTTTTACAATGCTTTCTTTTTTTTTGGGGGGGGGGGGGGGGGCGAGTGGATGGTGTCAGTGCGTTTTTTATTTTATTCTTTATTATTTTTACAATTTAACCATTTCAATATTTATTTATTACAATTCTTTTTTTTTATTAGCCCTGTTATTAGCCCTGTTATTAGCCCTGTTTATTAGCCCTGTTGGGGAGTGGCTTTGGTGAGATAGCAGGGGTCTTAACAGACCCCTGACAATCTGCCTTTTGAGACAGGGAAAGGGACTGAGAATAGAGATTTCCCAGTTCTTTTCTCTGCAGCCTCAGCTGCACTGAAGATGAATGCAGAGGAGACAGAGGCTCCTGTCCATTCATAAAGTGATCACTGACTCTGTGGATTAGTAAAAGGAAGGAGCCGGTAAATTACATATTTACCAGCTCCTTTGTCCACTCTCCATCCTGACAGATCGAGGACAGAGGGGGACCGGAGCACGGGGGGAGGGACCAGGGAGTACAGAGGGGGACTGGAGGAGGATATGGGAGACAGTCAGGGGTGATCGATGCAGCGCTGGGGAGGAGTTACAATCACCGATCTCCCAGTATAGATTTTCAATAGAGCAGCTGACAGCCGCGGGAGGGAGAGGAGGAGAAGCGGCTGTCAGCTGCTTTATTGAAAATCTATACAGGTAGATCGATGATTGTAACTCCTCCCCAGCGCTGCGCCGATCACCCCTGACTGTCCAGGTATCAGCTTAAGCATCAGAGCATTTGCCCGAGTACAAATGCTCGGTATATAACATATATATATATATATATATATATATATATATATATATATACACACACACACACATACATACAGTACATGCATGTCCGCATGTGTGAGCTTTGGGGTGCACACCCTAATGCAATAGACTGTGCACAACTGGAGTTCATATTTAAAGTGGAAGTTTACTCAAACACTAACTATACTTAGGTCTACTTCCACTCCCATTCTGAGCCTATTCTATCTACCCTGTGACAAGAAAGATCTGTATATGTACCTATTCTTAGGGAGCTCCAGTCCAGTCTTATAATCAGGGCCCAGCAGCGGCTTCCATGTAGAGGAGGGCCAGCGGACAATGGATGCCCCATAGTACATCTATGGGTGACGCTATCATCCAGGCTCTGCAGCCTCTGTCGCTGCCTCTCCTCTTCACTGAAGCCGGCACTGGAACCTGATCATGGTTAAGTATACAGATCTTTCCTTTACAGGGTAGATATAATAGCCTTAGAATAGGGGCGCAGGTACCGCTGACTCTATGTCTGCTGGTTCCCGCTGATTACACAGTACATAGGCAGAATGACAATCTGCCTATGTAAACAAGGCAGATTGTGGTTCTGTCAGAGGGGAAGGTATTGATCCTGTGTTTCTGCAAAGTAGGAACACAGATCTTTGCTTTCCCCTAGTCAAAACACCTCCCCCACAGTGAGCAAGCACAACTTAGGCATACTTTTAACCCTTTGGTCGCCCCTGATGTTAACCCCTTCCCTGCCATTGTCATTAGTATAGTGACAGTGCATATTTATTAGCACTGATCACTGTATTAGTGTCACTGGTCCCCAAAAGTGTCAAAAGTGTCAGTTAGGTGTCCGCTTTGTCCACTGCAATATTGCAGTCCTGCTATAAGTCGCTATATATATATATATATATCCTATCGTTTGTAGACACTATAACTTTTACGCAAACCAATCAATATACTCTTAATTTATACTTACCAAAAATATGTAGCAGAATACATATTGGCCTAAATTGATGAAGAATTTTTAGTTTTTTTATTGTATATTTTTTATAACAAAAAGTAAAAAATATTGTTTTTATTTTTTCAATTGTCTGTCTTTTTTAGGGTACAGTGATGCACGCCCATGCAATTGTCAGTTACGCAGTGCCCGTATCACAAAAAATGGCCTGGTCCTGAAGGGGGGGGGGGGGTAAACCTTCTGGAGCTGATGTGGTTAAACTGTATCTACAGCCAAATCACTTTTTTTTAAGTTTTGGGCAGAATAGGCAATAAATCAAATCCTTGCCAGCCTTTTTTGTTTTGTGCTGTGACTATTGTGGTGATTTCCCTTCATATCTGTCTCAAAGGTACAACAGGAAGTGAGAGGAAAACTCTTCAAGCAGTGAAGGAGGAAGTTCCCTTCCTTTTAACTATCACCGAAAAAAGTGTCCACAGTGGAAGATCCCTCCACACTTCCTTTTCCAAGAACACATGTATACTGTGAAACTCCCATCACCTTCTGCCCTGGTCCCAATGGTTTAATTTACATTTTTTGGACTTGGACCTTTATGGTGGGATTGCCAGGTATTATTTTAATGATATTTAAAAATAATGAAAATGTATTTTTCATGTTAAAATTTATGGGAAATGTTAGTGACTGGGTTTACTTACAAGACTTGGTCCACCCAAAATAAAATAATCTTATGCCGCATACGCACGGTCGGAATTTACGATGGAAACAGTCCGATGGGAGCTTTTCATCGGATTTTCCGACCGTGTGTATGCCCATCGGTCTTTTTCTTTTGGAATTTCCGACGGACTTTGGATTGAGAACCTGTTCTTAATTTTTCCGACGGAAAACCTTTCTATCGGATTTTCCGATCGTGTGTATGCAATTCCGACACGCAAAATTCCGACGCATGCTCGGAAACAATTTGACGCATGCTCAGAAGCATTAAACTTCCCTTTTATTGTGCAGTCGAATGTGTTTTATGCCGCTGTGTTATTGACCATCGGAATTTGGTGTGTAGGCAAGACAGTTTGAGCAAAATTCCTTCGGAATTCCGACGGGAAAACCATCAGAGCTTTTTCCGACGAGAATTCCGACCGTGTGTACGCGGCATTACTGTGAAAACTGGTAGGTCTCATAAACTCTGGTGGTGAAATGTTGGCACGTCTGTTCCCTTCTCCACCTACCTGTATGGCTTTGATAAAGGGACCCCATACTCTCTGTTGGATTGTTCCAAGATTATAATATTATAAAGACTGACATAGTAGTATTTATGGAATTTGGACCAGGGCTAGTTCCGCTGGCAAGAAAATTGCCTAAGGTTTTGAAGGGCTATAAGAAACCAAGCCCAAGCCCTTCAACGTCTATCCATAGCAAAAATATGAATCTTGGGGGACTGTTCCTAAAAAAAAGTATAGATACAATACTAGTGTAATGGAACATTTTTGGCATGAATGTGTCAAATTACAGACATGTTCAGATAATGATTAGTTAAGATAAAGTATGGATTTTTTTATTGTTATTTGCATCTTTTGTCTTTTTTGTTGTTGTGGAAGACGGTCCCTAAGCACCTCCACTCATACAATGTATAGATTTTTTTTAGAAGCAGTAAAAACAGTTCGCTATCTTTGCTTTCAATTCTAGATTGGTATCTGAAATGCACTCTGGAGCCTCGATAATGTGCTTGTGAATTTAATTTAAAAGAAACAAGCAAAACAAATCTCTAAGGAAGGAATGTGAAAATAATGAAATATTTCCCAGCAGGTGAGCTGAGGCAATTGTATTGTTGCCATAGGAAATCACGTACCAGCAGGTCATTACCATTGTAACGAGCCTCTGGACCAACTGCCATGGACATGGAACATTGAACTTCTGCCTGTTACATTAGTTTGAATTTTCAACTTTGTAGATACGCTAGAAAAGCATCATGGATTTTTTTTTTTTTTTTTTTTGTCGTTAAAATAATATTTTACATGGGAAAATTGTGCCCAGTGATACAATGTTTTGTTTCCCCTATAATTATCTACAAAATGTAATGCCTTAGAAGGAAATTGATTAAAGCTTTTGGGATTTATCAATCTAATTTCTAATTATATAATTAATTAAGCAATTAAACTTTTTTAAATTATTAAATAAAAAAATTAAAAAACTATTTTCCTGTTATATACTTGTATAAATCGGACCGGACTATTAACAATTTTAACAAATACAATTAATTAAAGAGTGAGACCAAAGGAGCATTTTATTAACCTTGACATACACTATATTACCAAAAGTATTGGGATGCCTGCCTGTACACGCACATGACCTTTATTGGCATCCCAGTCTTATGCCCCGTACACACGGTCAAAAATTCCGACCACAAAATCCGTCGGATTTTTTCCGACGGATTTTGTCCGACACTGGTGTTGCATACACACGGTCGGACAAAGATGTCGCAAAATCCGATAATTCTGAACGTGGTGACGTTCGTTGCGTACGACGGAACTACGTAGAGGCTAGTAGCCAATAGCTTTGGTCTTGTAATGTGATCTGAGCATGCGTGGCACTTTGTCCGTCGGAATTCGCTACACACGATCGGAAAAAGTCCGATAGGACTTTGTTGTCGGAAAATTTGAGAGCAGGAGATAAAACTTTGTCCGTCGGAAAATCTGACGGAAAAAGTCAGATGGAGCCTACACACGGTCGGAATTTCCGACAACATTGTCCGATAGGACATCTTCCATCGGAAAATCTGACCGCGTGTACGGGGCATTAGTCCGAGTTGGTTGAGTTGGTCCACCCTTTGCAGCTATTATGCCCCGTACACACGAGCGGATTTTCCGTTGGAAAAAGTGTGATGGGAGCTTTTGGTCGGATATTCCGACCATGTGTATGTATGTATGAGACTTTTGCTGGCGGAATTTCTGCCAGCAAAAGATTGAGAGCAGGTTCTCTATTTTTCCGACGGATAAAGTTCCTATCGGAAATTCCGATCGTCTGTAGCAATTCCAACGCGCAAAATTCCTACGCATGATCGGAAACAATTTGACGCATGCTCGGAAGCATTAAACTTCATTTTCTCTGCTCGTCGTAGTGTTGTACATCACCACGTTCTTGACGGTCAAAAGTTAAGAGAACTTTTGTGTGACCGTGCGTATGCAAGACAAGCTTGAGCAGAATTCCGTCGGAAAAAACATCCAAGGTTATTCCGTCAGAAAATCTTATCGCGTATACGGGGCATAACAGCTTCAACTCTCAGGAAAGGTTGTCCGCAAGGTTTAGGAGTGTCTCTATGGGAATGTTTGACCATTCTTCCAGAAGCGCATTTGTGAGGTCAGGCACTGATGTTGGACTAGAAGGCCTGGCTCGCAGTCTCCACTCTAATTCATCCCAAAGGCAGACCAGTCAAGTTTCTCCACCCAAATTCGCTCATCCATGCCTTTGTAAACCTTGTTTTGTGCACTGATCCAAATCATTTGGTGAAGGGAGGATTATGGTGTGGGGTTGTTTTTCAGGGGTTGGGCTTGGCCCCTTAGTTCCAGTAAAGGGAACACTTAAGAAGTCAGCATACCAAGACATTTTGGATAATTTCATGCTCCCAACTTTGTGGGAACAGTTTAGGGATGGCCCCTTCCTGTTCCAACATGACTGCGCACCAGTGCACAAACAAGGTACTGACCTCAACCTGATAGAACATCTTTGGGATGAATTAAAGCGGAGACTGCAAGCCAGGCCTTCTCGTCCAACATCAGTGCCTGACCTCACAAATGCGTTTCTGGAAGAATGATCAAACATTCCCATAGACACACTCCTAAACCTTGTGGACGACCTTCCCAGAAGAGTTAAAGCTGTTATAGCTGCAAAGGGTGGGCCAACTCAATAATGAACCCTATGGACTAGGATTTGGATGCCATTAAAGTTCATGTGCGTGTAAAGGCAGGTGTCCCAATACTTTTGGTAATATACCGTATAATTTGGTACAAGCTGCTGAGAGACTTTTCTGTAATAGCTGTTATTTATTAGGCCTCATCTGACTTTTTCTTTTCCCCTGGATGCCTTTGCCCATGGCAGGAACAAAGCTGCATTTTGCACAGACGTTTAGGTGCAGCATTTGGGCATTTATAGATTTCATTGGCCAGAATAATAATTGAATCTGGCTATGGGAGTGAACGAATATTCAAGCACTAAATGCAGTTAGCATTTACACACATCCACATGTGTTTAGGGGTAGGGATGAGCCGAACACCCCCGGGTTCGGTTCGCACCAGAACCTTCGAACCGACCGAAAGTTCGCGCGAATTTTCGAACCCTATACGTTATAATGGACGCGAACGTTCGAAATCAAAAGTGCTAATTACAACGGCCAATATGCATGTTAATGTCATAAAACAGGTTTGGGGACCCGGGTCCTGCCCCAGGGGACATATATCAATGCAAAAAGAACTTTTAAAAACTAACGTTTTTTCGGGAGCAGTCATTTTAATGATGCATAAAGTGAAAAAAAAAAAGTGAAATTTTCCTTTAAATATGGTACCTGGGGGGTGTCTAAAGTATGCCTGTGAAGTGGCATGTGTTTCCCGTGTTTAGAACTGTCCTTGCACAAAATGACATTTTTAAAGGAAAAAAAGAAGCCATTTAAAACCACTTGCGGCTTTAGGTTTGTTCTTAAGTAGAATCTGAACAGGTACATTATGAAGTGTAGCTCCATCCCAAAAAAATCTATTTTTAAGCTTTTTGGAGAACATAGGGAGGGGTTATCACCCCTGTAACATTTGCTGTCTTTGCACATCTGTTCAGAACATGTCACCTCACTTTCCGTCCCAATGACAAATGTTTTTGGAAAAAGTGGGGTTTTAATTGAAACAAGGATTGGTGATAAAGTATCAGTAGAGAGGAGATACCTTTTTCCCAAATTAAATCTAACAGGATAGAATTTCCCTTCCTAGGGGTAGATTTCCTCTCACTTCCTGTTTTCTCTTTCCATTTGCAAGTAGGAGTCGTTTGTAAGTTGGATGTTTGAAAGTAGGGGCCTGGCGTATATACTCTGCAGAAATTTGCCCTATTAGATGTTGGTGTAGCCACAAGACTGGTGGGCACAGGAATGGGCCCTGCTGTGAGTTAATAGATCAAGATTTGTAATTGCATGCACCTGTTGAACAGGGCAGAAAAATTGGGGGTGGTGGTGGTGGTGGACGGTGTTGCCACAAGACTGTAAGCTCTCACAGTTACTCTTGGTGGGCGCAGGAATGGGCCCTACTGTGAGTTATTAGATCAAGATTTGTAATTGCAAGCACCTGATGAACAGGGCAGAAAAATTGGGCCTTTGGCGGTGGTGGTGGACGGTGTTGCCACAAGACTGTAAGCTCTCACAGTTACTCTTGGTGGGCGCAAGAATGGGCCCTGCTGTGAGTTATTAGATCAAGATTTGTAATTGCAAGCACCTGATGAACAGGGCAGAAAAATTGGGCCTTTGGCGGTGGTGGTGGACGGTGTTGCCACAAGACTGTAAGCTCTCACAGTTACTCTTGGTGGGCGCAAGAATGGGCCCTGCTGTGAGTTATTAGATCAAGATTTGTAATTGCAAGCACCTGATGAACAGGGCAGAAAAATTGGGCCTTTGGCGGTGGTGGTGGACGGTGTTGCCACAAGACTGTAGGCCCTCATAGTTACTCTTGGTGGGCGCAGGAATGGGCCCTGCTGTGAACTATTAGATCAAGATTTGTAATTACCCGCCCCTGTTAAACAGGGGCTGAAAAATTGTGCCTTAGGCACTGGTGCTGGTGCCACAACACTGCAACCCCTCACAGATACTGTACTTGGAGCACAGCAGTCACACGTGTTGCAAAGCATTTTTTTAAAAAATTGTAAGTACACGCCCCTGTTAAACAGGGGCTGAAAAATTGTGCCTTAGGCACTGGTGCTGGTGCCACAACACTGCAACCCCTCACAGATACTGTACTTGGAGCACAGCAGTCACACGTGTTGCAAAGCATTTTTTTAAAAAAATTGTAATTACCCGCCCCTGTTAAACAGGGGTTGAAAAATTGTGCCTTAGGCACTGGTGCTGGTGCCACAACACTGCAACCCCTCACAGATACTGTACTTGGAGCACAGCAGTCACACGTGTTGCGAAGAATTTTTTTAAAAAATTGTAATTACCCGCCCCTGTTAAACAGGGGCTGAAAAATTGTGCCTTAGGCACTGGTGCTGGTGCCACAACACTGCAACCCCTCACAGATACTGTACTTGGAGCACAGCAGTCACACGTGTTGCGAAGCATTTTTTTAAAAAATTGTAATTACCCGCCCCTGTTAAACAGGGGCTGAAAAATTGTGCCTTAGGCACTGGTGCTGGTGCCACAACACTGCAACCCCTCACATATACTGTACTTGGAGCACAGCAGTCACACGTGTTGCAAAGCATTTTTTTAAAAAAATTGTAATTACCCGCCCCTGTTAAACAGGGGCTGAAAAATTGTGCCTTAGGCACTGGTGCTGGTGCCACAACACTGCAACCCCTCACAGATACTGTACTTGGAGCACAGCAGTCACACGTGTTGCGAAGCATTTTTTAAAAAAATTGTAAGTACACGCCCCTGTTAAACAGGGGCTGAAAAATTGTGCCTTAGGCACTGGTGCTGGTGCCACAACACTGCAACCCCTCACAGATACTGTACTTGGAGCACAGCAGTCACACGTGTTGCGAAGCATTTTTTTATAAAAATTGTATGTACACGCCCCTGTTAAACAGGGGCTGAAAAATTGTGCCTTAGGCACTGGTGTGGTGGCATGGATCATTGAGGAGGAGGAAGAGGATAGTCAGTGAACATAAGAGGACAGTCACTCAGCATCAGCATAGGCAGTCTTGAAGGGATGTGATATTAAAAATTATTCGGTTATATCCGCCTCAGGTGCCTGGTAGCTGGTGGTGATCCAAGACTGATTCATTTTGATGAAGGTCAGTCGATCAACCGAGGCGGTGGACAGGCGCACCCTATGATCGGTGACAAATCCTCCAGCAGCACTGAATGTGCGTTCGGAAAGAACGCTGGAGGCAGGACAGGCCAGTAGCTCAATTGCATACTGTGCAAGCTCTGGCCAGTGATCCATCCTCAGGACCCAGTAAGCCAGAGGATTTTCGGTGGGAAAGGTGTCCAAGTCTGACCTTGCCCCAAGGTATTCCTGCACCATGTATATCAGACGCTGGCGATGGTTGCTGGAACCGATCATACCTTGGGGCTGCGGACTAAAAAATTGTCTGAACGCATCGGTCAGACGTCCACCTTCCCCACCGCTCCTTCTGCTACTGACCGAAGCCTCAGCTACTCGTCGCCCAGGACCAGGAGTTTGTAGCCTCCCAGTTTCTGGGAACGCGTTGCACAGACCTTTCTGCAAGGCCTCCCTGAGATGTCTCATCCTCTGCTCCCTCTGCGACGGCAAGATAAGGTCCGCAACCTTACCCTTGTTCCGCGGATCAAGGAGAGTGGCCAGCCAGTAATGGTCCCTCTCCTTGATCCGAAGAACACGAGGATCCTTCCGCAGGCTTTGCAGGATCAGGGAGGCCATGCAGCGTAGGTTAGCTGAGGCATTCGGTCCGGAGTCTTCTGGGTCACTGAGGATGACATGATCGCCAGCCACCTCCTCCCAGCCACGTACAAGTCCACTGGTTTGTTGGGACTGTACATCATCCCTAAAAGACTGCTGCTGCTGATGCTGAGTGCCAGGCTCCACCTCCATGCTCACACAATCCTCCTCCTCCTCCTCCTCCTCCTCCTCATCCTCTTCCTGTGTGATGGGTGGGACAGGAGGAACACTGTCCGGATAAAGGGGGCCTTGAGAGGCAAGGAAGTCCTCCTCTTCCTGCCTCTGTCCTGCCTCAAGTGCCCTGTCCATTATCCCATGCAGCGTATGCTCCAACAGGTGGACAAGAGGGACAGTGTCACTGATGCATGCACTGTCACTGCTCACCATCCTCGTGGCCTCCTCAAATGGTGAGAGGACAGTGCATGCATCCCTGATCATGCTCCACTGACGTGGGGAAAAAAAAACCAAGCTCCCCTGACCCTGTCCTGGTGCCATAGTCGCAAAGGTACTCATTGATGGCCCTCTGCTGCGTGTGCAGTCGCTGCAGCATGGCCAACGTTGAGTTCCACCTGGTGGGCATGTCACATATTAGGCGGTTCTTGGGCAGGTTCAGCTCCTTTTGCAGCTCAGTCAGCCGAGCACTGGCATTATAAGATCGGCGGAAATGCACACAGACTTTCCTGGCCTGCCTCAGGACATCCTGTAAGCCTGGGAACCTGCCCAAGAACCGCTGCACCACCAGGTTGAGGACGTGAGCCATGCAGGGCACATGGGTGAGCTGCCCCTGTCGCAGGGCGGAGAGGAGGTTGGTGCCATTGTCAGAAACGACCATTCCTGGCTTAAGCTGACGTGGCGTCAACCACCTCTCGGCCTGCCCCTGCAGAGCTGCCAGAACCTCTGGCCCAGTGTGGCTCCTGTCCCCCAAACACACCAGCGCAAGCACGGCATGGCATCTTTTTGCCTGCGTACTTGCGTAGCCCCTTGTACGCCTACGGAGCACCGCTGGTTCCAAGGACAGAGCACTGGAGGAAGAAGAAGAGGAGGGGGTGGAGGAGAGAGGTGTGTCACAACCAGTAGCAGTAGTAGCGTTTTGGAGGCGTGGTGGCGGAACAACCTCCAACACTACTGCACCTTGTCCTGCATCCCTCCCAGCTGCCAATAGAGTGACCCAATGGGCCGTGAAAGAAAGGTACCGTCCCTGTCCATGCCTGCTGGACCATGAGTCAGCGGTAATATGCACCTTACCGCTGACCGCCCTGTCCAGCGAGGCATGGACATTGCCCTCCACATGCCGGTAGAGAGACGGAATCGCCTTCCGTGAGAAAAAGTGGCGTTTGGGAACCTGCCACTGAGGAACCGCACATTGAACAAACTCACGGAAGGGGGCCGAGTCTACCAACTGAAAAGGCAGCAGTTGAAGTGCTAGCAATTTAGCCAGGCTAGCATTCAACCGCTGGGCATGTGGATGGCTGGGAGTGTACTTCTTTCTACGGTCCAGCAGCTGGGGCAGGGAAATTTGCCTGCTGCAATCGGACGTCGGTGTACTGCAAGTACTTGGTTGTGACACACCTAATTCTACACCTTCAGTCCTCTCAGAGCAGCTTTCAGAGAGGACTGAAGGTGTAGTGGGGATGGAGATCCCAGCTGAGGAGGAGCAAGGAGAGGTCCGCTTAGTTCTTTGGTGTGGGTCTTTTATGTGTGCCTGCCAACGAGCTGCATGGCAGGTCGCCATATGTCTGGTCATGCTTGTGGTGCCCAAGCGGCTGATGTTTTGGCCACGCGAGATACGCTTGAGACAAATATTGCAAATAGCAGTGGTGCGATCTGCTGCACTCGTCTCAAAAAAGGCCCACACCAAAGAACTTTTCTGATAACGTGCAGAGGCAGCGCCCTGCACAGGCGGAGCTCTGCGGTGTTGTACAGTTGCTGTGCTGGCCTCTACCTGGCCTCCAGGGGGCACCCTGCCTCGTTGGACATGTGACGCCTCATCCTCCTCCTCCTCGTCCTCCTCCTCATCCTCTCTCCCTTCAGGCACCCACGTGGAGTCAGTGACCTCATCATCCCCTCCCTCTTCACCACTAGAGCAAACCTGGCAGTAAGCTGCAGCTGGTGGAACAGTACTGCCAGATTCCTCAAGCTGGGTATCATCATCCGAGCCTTCGAATCGTTGGGCATCCTCCTGGAGCATGTACCCAACACTGTGCTCAAAGAGTTCGGGGGACTCCTCAGGAGGACATGGTGGGTCTAGGGAAGGGGTGGCTGATGATGCTCTGCCAGTACCCTGAGCCTGGGTGAGAGAGGATGAGGAGGATGAGGAGGGCTTGGTCATCCATTCTACCAAGCCTTCAGCATGATGCGGCTCCACATGTCCAGCTGCCGAAAACAAAGACGCGCGTGTCCCATGGCCACGTGCTGATGACGATGCACGACCACGTCCACGGCCACGTCCACTAGAAACAGAGCCTGCCTGCCCTGTGTTCTTGGCTCTGCACGCTCTGCCTCCCCTTGGCGGTCTTCCAGCCATAGTAGTCGGTAGTCCTGTGGGTGCTGCTGAGAAGAATATATAGGAGCTCTGTGTGATGCCACTAACACACTAGAAGTCCTGTGGGTGCTGCTGAGAAGAAAATATAGGAGCTCTGTGTGATGCCACTAACACACTAGAAGTCCTATGGGTGCTTCTGCAAAGAAAAAAGAGGAGCTCTGTCTGATGCCACTAACACACTAGAAGTCCTATGGGTGCTTCTGCAAAGAAAATAGAGGAGCTCTGTGTGATGCCACTAACACACTAGAAGTCCTGTGGGTGCTGCTGAGAAGAAAATATAGGAGCTCTGTGTGATGCCACTAACACACTAGAAGTCCTATGGGTGCTTCTGCAAAGAAAATAGAGGAGCTCTGTGTGATGCCACTAACACACTAGAAGTCCTGTGGGTGCTGCTGAGAAGAAAATATAGGAGCTCTGTGTGATGCCACTAACACACTAGAAGTCCTATGGGTGCTTCTGCAAAGAAAAAAGAGGAGCTCTGTGTGATGCCACTAACACACTAGAAGTCCTATGGGTGCTTCTGCAAAGAAAATAGAGGAGCTCTGTGTGATGCCACTAACACACTAGAAGTCCTGTGGGTGCTGCTGAGAAGAAAATATAGGAGCTCTGTGTGATGCCACTAACACACTAGAAGTCCTATGGGTGCTTCTGCAAAGAAAATAGAGGAGCTCTGTGTGATGCCACTAACACACTAGAAGTCCTGTGGGTGCTGCTGAGAAGAAAATATAGGAGCTCTGTGTGATGCCACTAACACACTAGAAGTCCTATGGGTGCTTCTGCAAAGAAAATAGAGGAGCTCTGTGTGATGCCACTAACACACTAGAAGTCCTGTGGGTGCGTCTGCAAAGAAAATAGAGGAGCTCTGTGTGATGCCACTAACACACTAGAAGTCCTGTGGGTGCTGCTGAGAAGAAAATATAGGAGCTCTGTGTGATGCCACTAACACACTAGAAGTCCTATGGGTGCTTCTGCAAAGAAAATAGAGGAGCTCTGTGTGATGCCACTAACACACTAGAAGTCCTGTGGGTGCTGCTGAGAAGAAAATATAGGAGCTCTGTGTGATGCCACTAACACACTAGAAGTCCTATGGGTGCTTCTGCAAAGAAAATAGAGGAGCTCTGTGTGATGCCACTAACACACTAGAAGTCCTGTGGGTGCTGCTGAGAAGAAAATATAGGAGCTCTGTGTGATGCCACTAACACACTAGAAGTCCTATGGGTGCTTCTGCAAAGAAAATAGAGGAGCTCTGTGTGATGCCACTAACACACTAGAAGTCCTGTGGGTGCTGCTGAGAAGAAAATAGAGGAGCTCTGTGTGATGCCACTAACACACTAGAAGTCCTATGGGTGCTTCTGCAAAGAAAATAGAGGAGCTCTGTGTGATGCCACTAACACACTAGAAGTCCTGTGGGTGCTGCTGAGAAGAAAATATAGGAGCTCTGTGTGATGCCACTAACACACTAGAAGTCCTATAGGTGCTTCTGGGAAGAAAATATAGGTCTGTGTGATGGGACTAACACACTTCAAGTCCTATAGGTGCTTCTGGGAACAAAATATAGGATCTCTGTGTGATGGGACTAACACACTTCAAGTCCTATAGGTGCTTCTGGGAACAAAATATATGATCTCTGTGTGATGGGACTAACACACTTCAAGTCCTATAGGTGCCTCTGGGAAGAAAATATAGGTCTGTGTGATGGGACTAACACACTTCAAGTCCTATAGGTGCTTCTGGGAACAAAATATATGATCTCTGTGTGATTGGACTAACACACTTCAAGTCCTATAGGTGCTTCTGGGATCAAAATATATGATCTCTGTGTGATGGGACTAACACACTTCAAGTCCTATAGGTGCTTCTGGGAACAAAATATATGATCTCTGTGTGATGGGACTAACACACTTCAAGTCCTATAGGTGCCTCTGGGAAGAAAATATAGGTCTGTGTGATGGGACTAACACACTTCAAGTCCTATAGGTGCTTCTGGGAACAAAATATATGATCTCTGTGTGATTGGACTAACACACTTCAAGTCCTATAGGTGCTTCTGGGAAGAAAATATATGATCTCTGTGTGATGGGACTAACACACTTCAAGTCCTATAGGTGCTTCTGGGAACAAAATATATGATCTCTGTGTGATGGGACTAACACACTTCAAGTCCTATAGGTGCTTCTGGGAACAAAATATAAGATCTCTGTGTGATTGGACTAACACACTTCAAGTCCTATAGGTGCTTCTGGGAACAAAATATATGATCTCTGTGTGATGGGACTAACACACTTCAAGTCCTATAGGTGCTTCTGGGAACAAAATATATGATGTCTGTGTGATGGGACTAACACACTTCAAGTCCTATAGGTGCTTCTGGGAACAAAATATATGATCTCTGTGTGATGGGACTAACACACTTCAAGTACTATAGGTGCTTCTGGGAACAAAATATATGATCTCTGTGTGATTGGACTAACACACTTCAAGTCCTATAGGTGCTTCTGGGAAGAAAATATAGGTCTGTGTGATGGGACTAACACACTTCAAGTCCTATAGGTGCTTCTGGGAACAAAATATATGATCTCTGTGTGATTAGACTAACACACTTCAAGTCCTATAGGTGCTTCTGGGAACAAAATATATGATCTCTGTGTGATGGGACTAACACACTTCAAGTCCTATAGGTGCTTCTGGGAACAAAATATATGATCTCTGTGTGATTGGACTAACACACTTCAAGTCCTATAGGTGCTTCTGGGAACAAAATATATGATCTCTGTGTGATGGGACTAACACACTTCAAGTCCTACAGGTGCTTCTGGGAACAAAATATATGATCTCTGTGTGATGGGACTAACACACTTCAAGTCCTATAGGTGCTTCTGGGAACAAAATATATGATCTCTGTGTGATGGGACTAACACACTTCAAGTCCTATAGGTGCTTCTGGGAACAAAATATATGATCTCTGTGTGATTGGACTAACACACTTCAAGTCCTATAGGTGCTTCTGGGAAGAAAATATAGGTCTGTGTGATGGGACTAACACACTTCAAGTCCTATAGGTGCTTCTGGGAACAAAATATATGATCTCTGTGTGATTGGACTAACACACTTCAAGTCCTATAGGTGCTTCTGGGAACAAAATATATGATCTCTGTGTGATTGGACTAACACACTTCAAGTCCTATAGGTGCTTCTGGGAACAAAATATATGATCTCTGTGTGATGGGACTAACACACTTCAAGTCCTATAGGTGCTTCTGGGAACAAAATATATGATCTCTGTGTGATTGGACTAACACACTTCAAGTCCTATAGGTGCTTCTGGGAAGAAAATATAGGTCTGTGTGATGGGACTAACACACTTCAAGTCCTATAGGTGCTTCTGGGAACAAAATATATGATCTCTGTGTGATTGGACTAACACACTTCAAGTCCTATAGGTGCTTCTGGGAACAAAATATATGATCTCTGTGTGATTGGACTAACACACTTCAAGTCCTATAGGTGCTTCTGGGAACAAAATATATGATCTCTGTGTGATGGGACTAACACACTTCAAGTCCTATAGGTGCTTCTGGGAACAAAATATAGGAGCTCTGCCTGCCTGCCAGGAACACACTACAAGTCCTATAGGTGCTTCTGGGAAGAAAATATAGGAGCTCTGCCTGCCTGCCACGAACACACTACAAGTCCTATAGGTGCTTCTGGGAACAAAATATAGGAGCTCTGCCTGCCTGCCAGGAACACACTACAAGTCCTATAGGTGCTTCTGGGAACAAAATATAGGAGCTCTGCCTGCCTGCCACGAACACACTACAAGTCCTATAGGTGCTTCTGGGAACAAAATATAGGAGCTCTGCCTGCCTGCCACGAACACACTACAAGCCCCTCTTTCTAAATCAATCTTTGTAAATGAATCTATCTAACTCAATCTCTCTAAGTAAATCTCTCTAACTAACTAAATCCAGCAGAGTGTCACAGATCTATCCTGCTCTATCTGCGCCGGAACAGCATGTGACCGGCGCAGACGGCGTGGCGGCCTTTTATAGGGGGGGGCGTGTACTAAAGCCCCTGAGCTGTAATTGGCTACAGGCGTCCTGCCTGTAGCCAATTATGGCTCTTCGAGTTTCCGGGGCTGTGATTGGCCAAGCATGCGGGGTCACAGTGCATGCTTGGCCAATCATCAGCCAGCAATGCACTGCGCCGGCCGCGCTGGCCGCAATGCATTGCGGGGCCGCTCGCATCACACGAACGTGATGCGAGCGGCCAAAATAGTTCTGGGCTCGCCGAGCGAGCGAACACCCGGTGCTCGATGCGAACGTGGGTTCGCATCGAGCACCGGGCCCATCCCTATTTAGGGGCATTCAGTGTTTTTCTGCCTAAAAGCTCCTCCCTGAATGCAATGGTGGTGCCTGTTTTTTTTTTTTTTTTTATTTCAGCCTTTGCTTGGGCCCGATGATGTCATTACCCCTCTTCTTCCTCCAGTGGTGGGTCCTAAACATTAGAAAAGGCCCTGCAAGCAGCATCTTTGGGGCAGTTTGGGAGCGCTGTATACACTGCTCCTCCACCCCCCCTGCCCATTGAAATTAATGGGCAGCACGTTGGAAGCACCTGAAAAGCGATTCGGAAGCGCCGCAACGCGGGTGGCCGAAAAGCGCCGCTTAAACAGCACGTGACCAGCTGGCGGCAATGTACGCAAGCCACCCGCGATTGCAGGCACGAGACCCAGAACGGGTATCTGAGTGTGTAAACACACAGATCCCTGTTCTGACAGGAGAGGAGAGACAGATTTGCTGTTCCGAGTGATTAGGAATAGCGATATGTCTCCTCCTCCAGTCAAACCCATCCCCCCACAGTTAGAAACACACAGGAGGGAACACATTTAACCCCTTGATCGCCAGTGACATTACCGTAATCAGTGCATTTTTATAGCACTGATCGCTGTATAAATGTCAATGGTCCCAAAAAAGGGTCAAAAGTGTCCGATGTGTCTGCCGCAATATCGCAATCTGGCTAGAAATCATAGATCGCCGCCATTACTAGTAAAAAAATAAAAATATACATCCCTATTTTCTAGACGCTATAACTTTTGCACAAACCAATCAATATATGCTTAATGCGATTTTTTTACCAAAAATATGTAGAAGAATATATATCGGCCTAAACTGATGAAGAAATTTTTTCATTTTTTTGGGGGACATTTATTATAGCAAAAATTTAAAAATATTTTTTTTTTTTTTTCAAAATTATCGCTCTTTTTTTGTTTATAGCGCAAGAACTATAAATAGCAGAGGTGATCAAATACCATCAAAAGAAAGCTAGATTTGTGGGAAAAAAAGAACGTCAATTTTGTTTGGGTACAACGTCGCACGGCCACGCAATTGTCAGTTAAAGCGACGAAGTGCTGTATCGCAAAAAATGGCCTGGTCATTAAGGGGGAAAATCTTCTGGTCTGTAAGTGGTTAAATATAATAATATAGTCTATGCTTATAGATATATATAAATGTTAAATGAATAACAAAAATAATTACAAAATGATTTGTCAAATACAATTATTTAGTATAATAATATAATATAAAAATATAAAAATAAAGAATGAATGGCTCAGGAAATAAAAATCAAATGTGTATTACTTTCCTCATATCTCTGTTGCAGTAAGAGGAAAAAAACTAAAGTGCACCTAAAACAAAAACATCCCATTTCTAATGTTTTTTTCCCGATGTCCCTGAATACCATTTAGCATGGTATCCTGTGTGTCATCACCCGAATTCTTTGGAGGATTTGCTGTGCTGAAGGTGAGAAGTGTGCTGGAATATAGGAATCCAAATACCCGGAATTTAGCTGAAAAACACATTAGCACTTCTTTTTTTTTAGGACCCATAAGACCTGGCGAGAAGTATTGGGTGACCCTTGCCTTATATCGTTACAGACTCCTCAAATGCTAAGATTTAGGTTTATAGGCTTGGTTTTGTAAGAATGTAATTTTATATACTGTGGTCTCAGATTGTCCGTTGTACATTATATAAATGTATCAAATTAACAGAACCTCGGTATGTTGATAAATTTGTTACCAACAAGTTTTTTTTAAATATCTAACAAAATGATTTTTTTTAATATTAGTAAAGAGAGCTTTGGTGTGCTTTTCAATTGTGTTTTATTTTAACTATGATAACACAATTATTTTAATATATTATCCATCAATTTAAACTTTCAAACTTTGCTACCAATTATAACGCAATCATAGGAATCCCTCCTTTGCGCTTAAAAGTATTCAAATGCCAAAACTGGCATTTTGGAATACTATTTTTTTTTTTTAAATTGGCGCCATTGGCAGCCGAGTAAACCAGAAGTGATGTAATGACATTGCATCTGGGTTACTAGATCGGAGACTTGACCAAAGCCAATTCTGGCTTCATTCGGGTCTTCGTCCAGTCAGCTGGTCGGACGCGTCGGCTGGTGGCTCGGGCCTCCCGGTGGAACGGGAGGTCCGCAGAAGGTGGCGGGAGGGGGGAGGATGCTTTTAGCCACATCGGTTATCACTAAAAAGCCAACCGCTGGCTCTAAAAAATGGTAAAAGGGTGATGCATGCAGCTGCAGGCATCACCCCGGTATAACCCCTTCAAGCCGAGAATGCATATCGGCGTGAAAAAGTTAAAGTGGTGTTTCCCCCTAAAAAACAAAAAAGGCTTAAAAATCCTAAAAAAATTAAATAAAAAAATAATTGGAAAAAATAATAATTTTTACATACCTCTAAATGCCTGTTGCTAGGGGGTCCCTCGTAGCCTGCCTTCTGCCTAGCCTAGGCTGGTGACATCACTTCCCTTCAGCGCAGGAAGGGCTCCCCAGCCATCTGGGACCTGTCACGTGTCCCAGATGACTGTGCGGCCAATCACGGCACGTGGTGCAGCTCGCACATGCGCAGTGGGTGCCCGACTGTGAAGCCACAGCCTGGTGCCCACAGTTGCAATGCTGGCGCCGCCGGGCGGATCGGGGGGCTAGCGGAGCTTCGACCCCCCCGCATCGCTGGACCCTGGAACAGGTAAGTGTCTGATTATTAAAAGTCAGCAGCTGCAGTATTTTTAGCTGCTGACTTTTAATTTTTTATTTTAAGGGATACACCTCTTTAAGGATGGGTTCTTACTTAGAACATCTAGAAATGTTAACAATTCCAAAAATTCTTCCTGAAAACTAGCAGTGCACTTCCTGTGCCTAGAGACTCATAGCTGTATATCTGCAGTGTGAGATCATCTAAGGCACTGCTGCCTCTGACTACTTCATCTTTTCTATGAAACGGGGCCTCAGAAGAGGTCATCTCTGATGAACCACGTTGGGCGGAGCTACATGCTGACGTCACCACATTTCCAGAAGTAGACCCGTTCCAGATTGCTCTTTTTTTACTGCACAGTATTCTTTCTCCTAAACGTAAGTGCATTGTGTGTGTTTAATAAAATCGCCCATTGGGTTTTGTCACTATTGGAGCTCTTGGTCTCCCATTTTCTTCTTAACATGTACAGACATGGTGGAAGCTGACAGAAGACACTTGTGGGCATCTGTTTCCTATTAGTGGTGGATCCAGCCAAGGAGTGCCAGATGTTTACCTTTAGTAGACCAGTGTCCTTATATGACATTTATGAGTTCTCCATAATTTGAGAGTCAAATATCTCCAGTAAGCCTTTATTTGTGACTATATGGCGGTGGAGCCTTAGTGGGATGCCCTATCCAGATGATCTCAGACACAAGGAATTTTGAGTAATTCATGGTATGGACTTTTTTCACTTTTGTTTCTTTGTGGGAAAATGTAATATGTTTCCACATGGTTTTTATATTTATGTATTTTAGCGCAACACATAGGGGCATATCTACCATGAGGCAAACAAGGAATTTGCCTTGGCTGGCATTTTTCAGGGTGGTGGCACCACCCTACTGTTGTTTTTTTAGAGCCAGCGATTGGCTCTCTTGTAATAGCAATCGGGCGGCTTACTAGCCGCCCGATTGCTATTACAAGCAGCGGGATGGGACGACCCCCCTCCCCCTGCCTTCCGCTGCTCTCTCGTCCCACCGCCAGCTGGCAGACTGCCAAACAAAGCGTTGACATGACACAACTTCTGGTTTAATCGGAAACCATCGGCACCAGTTTTTAAAAATCGAAAGCATTCATAAACACTGATCTTGGTGTTTTGAATGCTGTTAAAGGGTAAGTTAAAAATCTGTAAGTTGAACTTACACAGGACCCCCTCCTCATGCCCCCCCCACCCCTGGTCCCGCCGACCTGGACTGTGGCAAACTCCCCTTCTGATCCCTGGTATATCCGCGTCAGGAGTCCAGGGCTTAGAAATCCCCTGAGCTGAATGTCCAAACGTACCCTGTCAGGAGGGATGTTTCGGAGCATTCTAATTGGTTAGTGCCGTCACATGGATGGCACCGACCAATCAGAAGCCTCACAGCCCATCCTGTCAGCTGGGAAGAAGACGCGTGGATGCAGAGGGGACTTCTAAGCCCTGGATTTACTGGGGCTCAGAACTGGAGATTGCAGCGGTCCAGGTCAGCGGGACCGGATGGGGTGAGGAGGGAGTTCTGTGTAAGTTCACTTCCCCTTTAACTTCAGAGAAGGGATTTGGGGTATTTTAAACCCCAGATCTCTCCATAAAGAGTACCTGTCACATGCCTATCGCTGTCACAAGGATGTTTACATTCTTTGTGACAGCCATAAAAGCGATAAATCTAATTTATAGGCACAAGTGTAAAAATAAACATGATAAAATAAATTAGTAATTAAATAAATACACGGGCATGTGCAATTTTAAAGTGGCTGGGATGGGACAAATTTAGATGGGGGGGCCATGGCAGCACAAAGCCAAAGCCATACAGTACATATGCTTTACTAAAACTGGACAGCACAGCTGTGCGTGGTAGCCAATTAGCTTTAAACTTCAGCTTGTTCAGTCAAGCTTTGACAATAAAACCTGGAAGCTGATTGGTTTCTATGCTGAGCTGCACCAGATTTTGCACTCTGTCGTTTTAGTAAATCAATCCCATAGTAGCCATAGTTATAATTGATAAGAACAACAAATTGACACAATCTATTGGTGGGGTTGCAACATTTATTTTTTTACCTGTAAAGCAAAATTGATCACAGTTTCCTAAGGGGTTTTAGTTCATATATACAGTGGTGTGAAAAAGTGTTTGCCCCCTTCCTCATTTCCTGTTCCTTTGCATGTTTGTCACACAAGTGTTTCGGAACATCAAACCAATTTAAACAATAGTCAAGGACAACACAAGTAAACACAAAATGCAATTTGTAAATGAAGGTGTTTATTATTAAAGGTGAAAAAAAATCCAAACCATCATGGCCCTGTGTGAAAAAGTGATTGCCCCCCTTGTTAAAACATACTATAACTGTGGTTGTCCACACCTGAGTTCAATTTCTCTAGCCACACCCAGGCCTGATTATTGCCACACCTGTTCACAATCAAGGCATCACTTAAATAGGAGCTGATTGACACAGTAAGGTCCACCAGAAGATTCTTAAAAGCTACACATCATGCCGAGACCCAAAGAAATTCAGGAACAATTGAGAAAGAAAGTAATTGAGATCTATCAGTCTGGAAAGGGTTATAAAGCCATTTCCAAAGCTTTGGGAATCCAGCGAACCACAGTGAGAGCCATTATCCACAAATGGCGAAGACATGGAACAGTGGTGAACCTTCCCAGGAGTGGCCGGCCGCCCAAAATTACCCCAAGAGCGCAGCGACGACTCATCCAAGAGGTCACAAAAGACCCCACAACAACGTCCAAGGAACTGCAGGCCTCACTTGCCTCAGTTAAGGTCAGCGTTCATGCCTCCACCATCAGGAAAAGACTGGGCAAAAATGGCCTACATGGCAGAGTTCCAAGGAGAAAACCACTGCTGAGCAAAAAGAACATCAAAGCTCGTCTCAGTTTCTCCACAACACATCTTGATGATCCCCAAGACTTTTGGGACAACATTCTGTGGACCGATGAGACAAAAGTGGAACTCTTTGGAAGGTGTGTGTCCAAGTATATCTGGCGTAGAAGGAACACTGCATTTCAGAAAAAGAACATTATACCAACAGTAAAATATGGTGGTGGTAGTGTGATGGTCTGGGGCTGTTTTGCTGCTTCAGGACCTGGAAGACTTGCCGTGATAAAAGGAACTATGAATTCTGCTGTCTACCAAGAGATCCTGAAGGAGAATGTCCGACCATCTGTTCGTGTACTCAAGCTGAAACGAACTTGGGTTCTGCAGCAGGACAATGATCCTAAACACACCAGCAAGTCCACCACCGAATGGCTGAAGAAAAACAAAATGAAGACTTTGGAGTGGCCAGGATGGAGTGGCCAGACCTGAATCCTATTGAGATGTTGTGGTATGACCTTAAAAAGGCCGTTCATGCTCGAAAACCCTCTAATGTAACTGAATTAGGACAATTCTGCAAAGATGAGTGGGCCAAAATTCCTCCAGGACGCTGTAAAAGCCTCATTGCACGTTATCGCAAACGCTTGGTTGCAGTTGTTGCTGCTAAGGGTGGCCCAACCAGTTATTAGGTTTAGGGGGCAATCACTTTTGCACACAGGGCCATGATGGTTTGGATTTTTTTTTACCTTAAATAATAAACACCTTCATTTACAAATTGCATTTTGTGTTTACTTGTGTTGTCCTTGACTATTGTTTAAATTGGTTTGATGTTCCGAAACACTTAAGTGTGACAAACATGCAAAGGAACAGGAAATGAGGAAGGGGGCAAACACTTTTTCACACCACTGTACTGTATATAGAGATACAGTATATCCTATTATAGCAAAATAACATTGTGACTGCAGATTTCTGGGTTTCCAGTGTCCTGTAGGTGGATAATCATAGCTGCTGCCTTTCACCTTTTTATCTTCTTCCCTTTATTCATGAATAAATATATAAAGCAAAAGGACCCAATTTCAAGTTACTTTATGTAAAAGGATTGCTGATAGCATTCTTAACCACTCCAGTCTCCAGGCCCTTTTCTCCCATAATTCCCCAGAGCTCCAGAGCGTTTCTTTTTTGTCATTTCAGGGATGTCTTGGTTTCACAAATTATACCTTTTAGTGCTTGTAGCTTACACTAACGTAGTATTCATAATTTATTTAGTACAATTAGGGCTTTAATTTGGCAGTACATTTTTATAAATATTTTTTTTTTATATTTTTTCTTAGGGTTTTTTGAAAAGAAATTGTGAAAAATTGAAAAATAAATCCTGCATTTTTTCTAAATTCAACATATGTATAATTTATGCACCCCTGATATTTACCCCCAGAAAAAAACTTTCTGAATCTGCAAAATATAATTACATCTTGTAACTGTGATTTATATGTAACATAGCTGTTGGTAAAAATTAAAGTGAACATATGTATTACTTTAGACAAGCTTTATTCCTTTATTAACACTGCACTGCATTGTACACAGGAAAAAAAATCTGCTTGCGTAAAATTTTAGTATAACATTAAAACGGAGTTTCACCCAAAAGGGGATGCTCTGCTTTAAGGCCTCCTCCTCCATTTTTAAAAATTGCACTTTTTTTGGGGGGGGGGGGGGGGGGGGGGGGGGGTTAGGGCAGTGGGTACCTGTTTTTGCCTAGGCAATCCAAGTGGAATTTCTCCTTCCTCTCTTCCTTTCCCTCAGTATTTTGGGACACATCATAGGTCCCAGAAGACTGTGGGACTATTCACAAGTGGGTACCTAACAAGTCACATCCGGGTGTCCACAGTTACGATACAAGCTCCAGGGACTGAAGATGGGTGAAGAGAACGGCTCACTTGAGCACAGTGCTGGATCCTAGGAAAGGCGAGGGTCTGTTTACTGAAAGTCAGCAGCTACAGTTTTTGTACAAATATGACTTAACCACTTCCCGACCGGCGCACAACGATGAACGTCGTCAGAATGGCACGGGCAGGCAAAAGGGCGTACATGTACGTCCCCTTTAAGATTGCCGCCGTGCCATTGCGTGTGCGCCGGTCGGGACCACGTGAGTCCGGTCGCGGGTCCCGCAAACTCAATCGCCGTGGGGATACCTGCGATCGTCTCACGGGAAGGCTAAACGGGGAGATGCGGAAGTAAACAGCATCTCCCCGTTCTGCCTAGCAACTAGTGACACTGATCTCTGCTCCCTGTGATTGGAGCAGAGATTCACTAAATCACAGCCACGCCCCCCCACAGTTAGTAACATGCCCCTAGGAACACTTAACCCCTACACTGCCACCTAGTGGTTAACCCCTTCACTGCCAGTGTCATTTACACAGGAATCAGTGCATTTAAATAGCACTGATTGCTGTATAAATGACAATGGTCCCAAAAATGTGTCAAAAATGTCCGGTGTGTCCGCCATAATGTCGCAGTCACAATAAAAACCGCTGATCGCCGCTATTACTAGTAAAAAAAAAATATTAATAAAAATGCTATAAAACTATCCCCTATTTTGTAAACGCTATAACTTCTGCGCAAACCAATCAATAATCGCTTATTGCGATTTTTTTACCAAAAATATGTAGAAGAATACATATCGGCCTAAACTGAGGAAAAAAAATGTTTTTTATATATTTTTGGGGGTAATTTATTAGCCCAAAAAATAAAAACTGCAGGGGCGATCAAATACCACCAAAAGAAAGCTCTATTTGTGGGTAAAAAAGGACGTCAATTTTTGTTTGGGAGCCACGTCGCACGACCGCGCAATTGTCAGTTAAAGCCGCGCAGTGCCGAATTTTGCAAAAAGTGGTCTGGTCTTAAGCCAGCTAAATGGTCCGGTCTGAAAGTGGTTAAGCTCCTTTTTAAGATATGATCAGGTCTCATTTTCTGTTAAAAAAAAAAGAGATATGATCAGGCAGGGGCGGACTGACCATTCGGCCACTCGGGCACTTCCCGAGGGCCCCGGGCCACTAGGGGGGCCCATCAGGGTTGCCAGCCTCAGTAAAACCAGGGACAGTATGTAAAAATCTGTGTTTTTTTTACATCTGTTTCTGAAATATCCCTTACCGACATCCTTTTGGTCTAAAAATCCAGAGATTATAGCTGCCCCACCTCTCCAGTACCATTTCAACCAATAGAAACATGTCTGTGTATACTGTGTGATTGTATACTGTGTGTGTGTGTATACTGTGTGGCCCCATAATCTCTGATAGTCTGGGGGCCCCATAATCTCCTATTTCCCGGGGGCCCCATGAGTTGTCAGTCCGCCCCTGTGATCAGGTCAGGTTGGCGAGGGCACAAATAAATTAGATGGTGACTTTTTTCACAGGTTTGCAATCACTACAAATTCTAGTGACATTGCGTTAATTTCTGTGAGCATTTGACACTTGCGCAGTAAATACAAGTGTCTTCCAGATCATCTGACAATATTATTGGGGATTGATCTAGGGAGGCATGGATGCTCTTTTGAAGGCAAAGGGCGGCCACGCCAAATATTGATTTAATTTGGATTTCTTTTCTGTTCATATACTTTTTTTTTTTTTACTCATCATACAGTACTGTACAAAAGTTTTAGCAGGTGGCAGGTGTGAAGAAATCCTGTAAAGTATGAACACTTTCAAATATATATACAGTATCTCACAAAAGTGAGTACACCCCTCACATTTTTGTAAATATTTTATTCTATCTTTTCATGTGACAACACTGAAGAAATTACACTTTGCTACAATGTAAAGTAGTGAGTGTACAGCTAGTATAACAGTGTAAATTTGCTGTCCCCTCAAAATAACTCAACACACAGCCATTAATGTCTAAACCACTGTCAACAAAAGTGAGTACACCCCTAATTGAAAATGTCCAAATTGGGCCCAAAGTGTTAAAATTTTGTGTGGCCATCATTATTTTCCAGCACTGCCTTGACCCTCTTGGGCATTGAGTTCACCAGAGCTTCACAGGTTGCCACTGGAGTCCTCTTCCACTCCTCCATGATGACATCACAGAGCTGGTGGATGTTAGAGACCTTGCGCTCCTCCACCTTCCATTTGAGGATGCCCCACAGATGCTCAATAGGGTTTAGGTCTGGAGACATGCTTGGCCAGTCCATCATCTTTACCCTCAGCTTCTTTAGCAAGGCAATGGTCATCTTGGAGGTGTGTTTGGGGTCGTTATCATGTTGGAATACTGCCCTGCGGCCCAGTCTCTGCAGGAAGGGGATCATGCTCTGCTTCAGTATGTCACAGTACATGTTGGCATTCATAGTTCCCTAATAAACTGTAGCTCCCCAGTGCTAGCAGCACTCATGCAGCTTCAGACCATGACACTCCCACCACCATGATTGACTGTAGGCAACACACACTTATCTTTGTACTCCTCACCTGGTTGCCACCAAACACGCTTTACACCATCTGAACCAAATACGTTTATCTTGGTCTCATCAGACCACAGGACATGGTTCCAGTTCCAGTAATGTCCTTAGACTGCCTGTCTTCAGCAAAAGATGCTTCCTTCTGGGATGACAGCCATGCAGACCAATTTGATGCAGTGTGTGGCGTATGGTCTGAGCACTGACAGGCTGACCCCCCACCCCTTCAACCTTTGCAGCAATGCTGGCAGCACTCATATGTCTATTTCCCAAAGACAACCTCTGGATATAACGCTGAGCACGTGCACTCAACTTCTTTGGTCGACAATAGCAAGGCCTGTTCTGAGTGGAACCTGTCCTGTTAGATTGCTGTATGGTCTTGGCCACCATGCTGCAGCTTAGTTTCAGGGTATTGCCAATCTTCTTATAGTCTAGGCCATCTTTACATAGAGCAGCAATTCTTTTTTTGAGATCCTCAGAGAGTTCTTTGCCATGAGGTGCCATGTTGAACTTCCAGTGACCAGTATGAGAGAGTGAGAGTGATAACACCAAATGTAACACACCTGCTCCCCATTCACACCTGAAACCTTGTAACACTAACGAGCCACATGACAACGGGGACGTAAAATGGCTAAATGGGTCCAATTTGGACATTCTCACTTATGGGGTGTACTAACTTTTTTTGCCAGTGGTTTAGACATTAAATACTGTGTGTTATTTTGAGGGGACATCAAATTTACACTGTTATACAAGCTGTACACTCACTACTTTACAAGGTACAAAGTGTCATTTCTTCAGTGTTGTCACATCAAAGGATATAATAAAATATTTACAAAAATGTGAGGGGTGTACTCACTTTTGTGAGTATATATATATATATATATATATATATATATATATCGATATATATAAAATATATACCGTATATACTCGAGTATAAGCCGAGTTTTTCAGCACATTTTTTTGTGCTGAAAATGCCCCCCTCAGCTTATACTGGAGTCAAGCACTTTTCTGCAGCAGAGAATGACATTTTCCGAACCGACTTTGGGGCCCTTGTGGCCACTTGGCACTAAAAAACCAAAAAAAACACTAAGTGGCCAGAGATACGGGGCCCCAAAGACGGTTTGGAAAATGTCATTCTCTGCTGCAGAAAAGTGCTTGACATTTTCCAAACCAACTTTGGGGCCCAATATCTCAGGGCCACTTGGTGCTAGGAACCACTGGATATGTTGTAGTGCTAGTACCACTGGGTTTGCACACCAAATTTGGGGTTTCTAGCACTAAGTGGCCCTGACATACGGGGCCCCAAAGCCGGTCAACTGTGTCCATCTGCAGCAATGTCATTTTGGGACCCTTTGGGTTCAGAGACCCCAAATTGGCTGCAGCTAGGGGGCATCCAGGAGCCCTTAACTACCAAGTTTGAAGTTCGGGAGACCTATGGCTGCAAATTGGGACAGCGAGGCTGCAAATGGGCATTGTTGACCCTCTTTTCTACTTACAGTAGCTGCGAATTTCTCACCCTAGGCTTATACTCGAGTCAATAAGTTTTCCCAGTTTTTTGTGGTAAAATTAGGTGCCTCAGCTTATATTCGGGTTGGCTAATGCCCCGTACACACAGACGGAAAATCCGATCGTGTGTGGGCTCTAGCGGACTTTTTCCGCCGGAATTTCCACGGAAAAAATTTGAGAGCAGGACCTTACATTTTCCGACAACAAAATCCGATCTGACTTTTTCCGATCGTGTGGAGAGAATTTCGACGGACAAAGTGCCACGCATGCTCAGATCAAATTACGAGACCAAAGCTATTGGCTACTAGCCTCTACATAGTTTTGTCGTACGCAACGAACGTCACCACGATCGGATTTTCCGACAACTTTGTCCGACCGTGTGTATGCAACACCAGTTTCGGACAAAATCCGTCGAAAAAAAAACGGACGGATTTTGTGGTCGGAATTTCCGACCGTGTGTACGGGGGCTTATACTCAAGTATATAAGTATATACATATATCTTTGTTTCTCCCTCCCCCGCTTGATGGTGTCTCTTTGGGGTTACAGCTTACAGTTCAGCGTTCTTTGTGTACCATGGGTATAATTCCTAACATTGGTCGGACATGTGGCAATGTGGGTGAAAACTTTGGTCCAAAAAGTAAGCATTGTTTGGTGTGCAATTTCTTACTATACTGTTTTATATACACATAAGAATTATGTATTAAATCACGCCTCTTAAAAAAGTTGTTTATGTTACAGGGTGGTATTGAATCCCTGAAGAAAATACTATTTTGATTCCATCAACTGTGTTATATATGGTGGTGGGATGCGACAGCAAGTAGCTGGGGAATACCACTTTTTGTACTCTACATGTGCTATCAGTTTGTATATGGTCTATGTTTACTTTAGGAATTGTGGCCGGAAACTGTATTATATCTGAAGTCACACAAACCAGAATGTTTTTATGAAATATTTTTTAATAGCTAAAGGCAATAATAAAGAATTAATTCACTTTTAAACTGTCCAAAATGTCTTGGTATGCTGACATCTTAAGAGTTCCCTTCACTGCAACTAATGGGCCAAGCCCAACCCCTGAAACACAACCCCACACCATAATCCCCCCTCCACCAAATGATTTGGACCAGTGCACAAAGCAAGATCCATAAAGACATGGATGAGTGAGATTGGGATAGAGGAACTTAACTGGCCTGCATATAGTCCTGACCTCAACCCGATAGAACACCTTTGGGATGAATTAGAGCAGAGACTGTGAGCCAGGCCTTCCCATCCAACATCAGTGCCTGACCTCACAAATGCGTTTCTGGAATAATGATTAAACATTCCCATAGACACACTCCTAAACCTTGTGGACAGCCTTCCCAGAAGAGTTGAAGCTGTTATAGCTGCAAAGGGTGCGCAAACTCAATTTTGAACCCTACGGACTAAGATTGGGATGCCATTAAAGTTCATGTGCGTGTAAAGGCAGGCATCCCAATACTTTTGGCAATATAATGTATCTGATAGCATAAAAATACCTATTGATCTTGCTGGAAAAATTTTGAGCTGTGTTGCTGTGTTTTTTCACTATGTTGAGCATAACCAATTTCATTGTTCTCATCTAACTCTGAGGACCTCAGAGCCATGCCCTTCTGTGTTGTGGAGAAAAGGAGAGGGGCAGTGTTCTGTAGTGCTATGTTGTCTCTGTTGTCCTGGTACAGAAAACCGAGTGTCCTAAGGCTGGAAGTGTGTTACTGGCAAAATCACCTTGTGAAAAGAATTAGCTTGAATACCGTATTGGCGTATAACACACACCCTTTTCCCCTTAAAATCGGGGGAAAATCATGGGTGCGTGTTATACGCCAATCCCCCGCCGATTGTGAGCCTCTCGGCCGTTCTCGGCTGCTTTTGGCCGTTCTCGGCAGCTTTCAGGCGCTCTCGGCGGCTCTCGCAGTCCCGCGTGAGCCGGCGAAAGATACACAGGACATCCGGCCCTGTATCTCGGCAGCGCCATTTTTAAACAGTAAGTCTGCAAATGACACTGGGGCAAGGCTGCAATGACAAGGTTGCAGATGGACACTGACAAGGCTGCAGATGGACACTGACAAGGCTGCAGATGGACACTGACAAGGCTGCATTGATGGGCATTTAAATGTAAGTTTTTTCCTTAAACTTCCCTCCTAAAAGTTGTTTCCTTAAAATTCCCTCCTAAACTTGAGGTGCGTGTATATATAAATACGGTAAATAAAACGAATACAGCCACTGCATCTAAAGACTAATCTAAAAAATATAAAACGTTCATTTTTGGGTAAGGTACAAAATATAAAACTTTTGTTTTTGGGTAAACAAACGCTTTCATGTTTTTGGTCTACCCTACCCTAAAGTGCTAAGAAAATAATGGCACCATATAAAATGATATAACTAAAATGTATGAATGAATTATTCACTACTTAAAAAGAGTAATAAAAAAATACAACACAAAAACAATCAAAAAGTGGAAGCTTTTTTCTTTTAATATTGCTCTACCATCATCCTGAAAGGCATAATAATTTGACTTACACATCTGAACTGATTGAAGTTACAGAATCATGTCTCCTTTTTGCATTTAACAATATATACAATATAAAATAAATACATTTACACAAATGGACATATTTCTGGAGCACATGGTATGATACACATCACAAAAATATACAGTTGATTGCTTTACAGATGTGAAGCCCATTGATAACATGGTTTTCTTTGTTACTCCGGCTATGTTGCAACTCCTGGTTTATTAAAATTATCATTATCATATTTATCTTATTTTCTATTCATTTATTTGTTCTTTCAATGATCCTTGCACATTAGACTGCCATCAGATGTGTTTTTTTTTTTTCCTAGGCAGGTAAACAGAAATGTTTCAATAATTAAAATACAATCACCAACCCCTATTTTCTCTTCAACAAGAAAAATAGCAATTTAAAAATTTTATATCCCCTTTTGACATTATTTAAAAAGCAAAACAGTGTAATAAATACAACTTTCCAATTTGATTGAGATAAAGAGACAAGCAATCACATTGCATTAAATAAGAAATAATAATTTAATTTCAAAATTAAATTAGAACAGTAAATAATAATTTAAATTTTATAATCATACTCTTTTTACTCTTTTTTCACACCCCATGTTATTTTTGCTGTTTTGACAGAAACGCGAGTGAACATCTTTCTCGTTTGTTCAGATCTAATGCCCCACTGTCCACATAGCCATTGGACCTAAAGTAGTCATACAACAAGCTGAACAATACCAAGAACTACAATTTGCAGATATTTAATTAGGTCTGGCACACCAGCAATTAAATTATAATTAGCACATTATTAACTTCCAAAGTTTTGAACAGTTTTTGATTTATTGTATTATAGTTAATCTTAAGATATTTGCAGATCGAACCTTGCACGCTTGCATGGAATATATGCATTTCAGTGTGCTTCTAAATGCCACGTACATATGCCTAATACAGTGAAATTGATGTGTACACGATAGTGGTATTTTTTTTTTTTTGTTTATTTTTATTTTGTTTTTATAATATCTATATATATATATAGTGTTACTGAAACAACATAAAGCTTTAAAATAAAATATTCTAAATATTTAAATAAATAATCTCAGCACCTTTTGTTTTTGTTGTTTTTTTTTAATTTATTTTTTCTCCCAGGAGTTGTAAAAATGTAGTCACCAGGGGGGTGTACCAATTTTTGAATACCTGTCAGAGTTATGCATTTCAAGGTACTCGCCATCTGAATGAATTGCTAATGATGAGTTATCTAGAACCACACTACAGTCACTTCTCTACTGAGAAACCACAATCTACATAATAGTCCTTAAATAGCTAATGGTAGATACACAGTATTTAAAGAACCAGGCTGCTGTGTTTTATCAACCTGTTGTATTCTGGTTAAAGCACACAGAGTAGTAGAGTCTTGGAACTTTTTCAACAAAAAATAAAATGAAATAAAAAAAAAAAGTGAAAATAAAGTTTCCAAACAACACAGTGAGTTATTAATATTTGAGTTGATTTCATAAAAGCCATATATACAGCGCTTTAAAATTAAGCATAGTTTAACATAGAAGATATTTTTGGTGTTCCATTAAGAACAGTGTTAAAAAAAAATGTTTTTTTTTTGAAAGCCTCATGATTTCTTGTGGTGTAATTTTACAATTGGATGTTTTGATCTGCAGAGGAGACATAGTTTAGAAGAACAGTATTTCGAGGAAGCCACAGATTAAACTACTCTAGGCTCCCAGGGATTTGTACATCCAATATTTCCTCTAATTCTACCCTGTGTCTAAAAGCGCACGTCACGAGAACCAAACAACCACGAGGAGAACAGTTACGATAAGCTTTGAAATGCAACTGAGAAGGAAAAAAAAAAAAAATGTGGAAGAAAAGCACAGCAAACAGGAAACATTGAAAAGCTGAACTACATTTCATTTTTTTTTTTTAGTTAGGATTACAATTTTAATTACATTTGTGTACATAGATTATGGGCGTTCACATGATACAGGGAGCAACTATTAACGCTTACATTGGCAGAGCATGTTGATGCATTGCAGGTATTTGTCAGCGACTGTGGCAATTGGGAAAACTGAGGAAGGTACATTAGATTACACCTTTTAACAGTCTCATATCCAAACGGCTAACATGCTGCAACAATACGGTTTGAAAAACCACACTGACTGCTTTAGCTATCTGTATAAAATTGCTGTTTAAAAAAAAAATATTCCTTTGTACATTTATTATTTATATATTTTTTTAATCTGGCCAAAAGAGAGTTATTTATATCATACACTTTATTGCTGGCCTTTGCTTTTTTTTTTTTTTTTAACCTGCGATATTAATTTACATTGTTATTATTTTTATGCAAATTAATGAACTTTTTTTTTGTATTTTTGATATTTTTTTTTTCCAAAGAAACCATACCAGTTTGCAAGCATCCTCATAATTTTAAGTGGTAAACACTTTAGACTACTTATGTACAGTACATCACAGGTGTAATCTAATATTTTAGGAAAAAAAAAAAAACAGGTATACTAGGATTTACATTTTAAGAAACTGAAGGTTTCAAGCCAGACTTGCACACAACATTAATTGCATCCGTGGTAATATGCACCGTCCCTTCATCTATTGCTTGAGTAAGAGACATACCCACATAACAACTGCTTAATGGCTGAAAATTGGTAAAGCTGGTACAAAACAACCTCTGTTTATAACAAGGAAAAAAAAAAATGAAATAAAAAAAAATCTTTAAAGAGATGTCCTTATTGTTCATTGTTGCTCGAACCAATATGCATTTTGTATCATTATATATTAATATTATTATTTTAATTAATATTGCATGAATGAATAAAGCTCAAAACTATTCCCTGAAAAAGTTACGCAGTACCAAACTGAGAAATATCTGGAAGACTTGAAAAATAATAAAGGAATCAAATGGCTAGGTGGCCTAAATGGAGAACAAAATGCAATGAAGCAGCCGATGACATGTCGCTCAGGGTGTCCAATTAGAGACTGCTCCCAAGGAATCTTAATAGCACATTGAGTCATTGTGTTCTGTTGTCACACTATTGAGTTTTTACCAATTCCTTAAGTTTTTGGGGGCATAATAGTCTATATTAAAGTCAGTGGCATCCTATGAATTTCTGTCCTTTGGCAGGGCTGGCTTCCATCTTTCTCAATTAAAGACTTTTTTTTTTTTTTCTTTTAATTCGTCAGCAGCAAAAATGGGAGAGGAGATACTTCACCAGTAAAATGCAGAGGAAAAAGTGAAAAGCTGCTCCAGTCTTTCTGCTGTTGATCAGTGCAGTCATTTGCTTTAAGTTCAGTACATTGGTTGCCGTCATATTTTTGTCTTGTTTTCTCTTATTCTATCGATGGTGTTATCTGGTCACCAAAGACTCTTTTAGTCAGACCTTGGCCTCAAGCATTTCCAAAAACAGTTTGTGCATAGGAACTTTCCCTTCCAGTTTGATGTTGTAGAAATGTTGCACGGCCTTGGTGGAGGTCTGTCGGAGAAGCGGCAAAGTCATCAGCATCTTGCCAGCTCGGCGAGGGTCTTCAATGTGCTGCCCAGCTTCGTAATCCTGCAGAGCCTCATGTAAGACATCTTGAAGCTTTTGAACTGCTTCAACGTCCTCTATATGCATGGAATCTAAAAGAAAGAAATCAAAATGTTTAGTTTCTAAATTCACCAAATAAAACTTGTCATTTTTTGCTGTTCGTAACCAGTGGCAAGTTAGCAAATTGCTATTTTTTTATTCTCCTGAATCTATGCATTAATACAAATTTCCCAAAAATCATACAATTCATGTTTAACAATTGTCTAGATAATTGAAAGTCGCATGTAAAACGTTCAATCCACATAGAAATATGCAGGCAAATCAATTGAGGAAATTCTCTAAATTTGATCATCACTTTTTGAAAATCAATGTATGGACTTAGAACAGGAATAAATAAGTCAAGGCATTCCACACCATAACAAACCGATGGCAGCATGACTATTGCTGAACTCATTGAGTGGAAGGGCAGCTGTGGGCAATTATTAGTCAATGATAAGTTAGAAAAGTTAGATAGTTAAAAAAATTGTTACAGAATGCACTTGGAATCAGAAAGGAGACAGTGGGCTTGATTTACTGGAGAGTGCAAAATCTGGTGCAGCTGTGCATGGTAGCCAATCAGCTTCTAAGTTCAGCTTGTTCAATTAAGCTTTGACAAAAAACCTGGAAGCTGATTGGTTTCTATGCAGAGCTGCACCACATTTTGCACTCAACAGTTTTAGTAAATCAGCCCAACAATTGATGATGACAATGATGTTCTCATTGGACGTTTTGGTATCAGGTGGCTGATTTTTGGTAAGGGGGAGGAACATAATGTAAAAAAGTTCCCCAGGCTTTCCTGGATGCACCACATCTTTTTCTAGTCCTAAAGTAAGCTGCATTGTACATCACGGCAAATACAATCAGGTGTATGAGCTCTCCATCCATTTGCAGTGTTCCCTGAACACATAGCGGCCTTCAAAGTGTGCAACACTAGTTACCAATAGGTGTAACAATGTAACAATAGGTGAGACCAGCACACATTAAAGTGTCAATTTTTAAGTATAACTGAGAACATAAATAACACACAAGTACCAAAAGAACAGGACTTTAACAGCAGCAAGATCAGATAAGTAAATATGTCTAATTTTTGGGGGAAAAAAACATCTTCAATGTTGCAAAATTCTTTCTCTCCCTTCATTGCCACAAAAATAATTACTGCAAACTGCTAATTGCAAAATCAATTTAAAAAAAAAAAAAAGTATTTATAAAACTAGTCACGCATCCTCTCTGTCTCCCTCTCAGGGGGGCAATTTGGGCAGAAGGTCTCATCTCACTCGAGCCGCGCCAAATCACGAGTCGTCATCCGCAAGTAAGCAAAAGCAATCTGGTTTTTCATTTTTCAGCGCGGCTGAGCCCAGCCTGGGATTGATCGTCGCATATGGCCCCAGAAAACAAACTGTCAATACTTTGAATGCTCCAGAATTTGAACAAATAGCCGCCTGCCCATTGAAGCCACTCATTGCATCCCATTTAACAGATTTTATTGACAGTTTCCTTCTTGTAATTAAAGGGAAAACTACTGGCCAGAAACCAAGATAAAGTTCAGAGAAAGGGTCAGAACAAAAACAGATGGAGGGGCACGGTGTGGCTGTCAATGGTACATGGCATCAGCGCGTGTTATTGACATACAGGTATCTAACGATCAGCGTGTGATTAAACACGGCTTTGTCTACAACTATATGTAAATGCTAAAAGGGACTTAAGGACCATAGGAAATGCATTAGGGTCACACAAAAGGAAAAGAACAAAGCCCAATGATTTTTACTTATCTCATACTGTTGACTGCTTCAGCACTTTTGAGTTTCTTACATGGACTAAATGGTTTTTGTTTAACCCTTCTCACGGTAACTGGCTGCTGTGCTTATTGAAACATATGGTGTCTCGATCTGATTGTCTGGACCTCCTAAATAATGGAGTCAATAGATCTATAATCTCTAATTTTAACAGCTGTTTTAATCAGGTGTGGGAAGCTTTCTGCCAAAGCGGTGGAAAACCAAAAGACTTGGCATGTCCTGACCACCGAAGGCTTGAATTGGTGACTGTGATTTAAGATGGGTAACTTAAGTGACTACAAATTTTACCACTCATTTGGAACAATATAATCGATGTTAAACTATAATAGTTTATAGCACCTCACGGTGGTCACTGAGCATATCAACTAGGCAAAAAGAAAATGAGAGTTGCCTATTTCAGCCAATCAGATGGTGTATACCAGTTCCAAACTTGCGGTAAGAAAACATTTACAGTTAGATTGTAATTGCTGGATATGAGCAGCACATGCAGCAAAGGATGATTTGGGGAAAAGCAAACCACAAATTAAGTGCTTGCCAAACGCAGTCATTCACATTTCAACTTTATTATAGTAAAATTAGGTTGGAAATTGATTGGTCACTATGGAAGTTTGATTAGTCACCAGTTGTAATGAATGCTCCTAAAGATCAGGTTTTGGGGGAAATTATAATACTTTCCTCATAGTTTTATTGGGCATTTAAATCAACACAAGTTGGGTAAAAACGATTGTTCTACTAAATCAACCCATTAATCTTCTTTCCTTCAGCTTGCCATAATGATAACCATTTTAAACCTTGCTCTAGCCACCTAGATCCCTTTCACATCCATATTTCATACAAATAACACACTAAATCAGTGTCACATCCATTTCAAAATGTCTAACCAAAATGAGGCACCACTGGTCCTCTTCTTTGCAGATTTGCAGGTTTTTTTTTTTTTGCCATATAAAATATCTTTAACTTGCTCTGCTACATGAGTTAAGCTGAGATAGGTAGGTTCAAGCAACTCCTGCCTTTCATGGTATACAATGCCAAATAAATATTTTAACCCTCAACTCCAGGACTTACTCACACAAGAATGCTGCCACCACATCCACACTGTTTCTTTATAAATGTATTGTCTCTAGCACTGCTAAAGAACGTGTGTAATACCTGTGATGTCATTGCTCCTCCCAGGAGCCTTTTACAAGTTCAGGGCACCATGAGGAAATTTCTGTATGTTGCTGACACCATTTCCAGAAACATTGAGTCCCAAAACTTTGGATGGTTGTGAGTGGTTCTGTGGGCGATGAAAGGGGACTACGGTGTAATGGCATCACCTCCCACAGCTCCTTGATGCCCAACACTATCATATACGCTAGAATTATGCTTTGTAAAGAGTTGTTTTTTTAATTATTGCTCAATTTCTAACCAAAATTCCAGTTCATGACTAAAAGCCTACTACATGGCACGGCATGGTGGGTAGATGTAACTGAGGATTGTATGCATCCATTCAATTCCACCCAGCATCAGTGCCAGTAGTGTGGTGACATCACCTCTGGAACAAAAAGTGTAGTCTAAATGGCACTTATACTGGCTGGAAGTGGATGTGCAATGTTTCAATGGTCACACAGCCAGAAGTAGGGTAATCATCTGTAGCTTGAGGCTTTGTTTACTTAGCAATTATAGACATGCTGGGGAGATGTGAGGAAAAGGAAAAATAGGCCTTAAGAAGCCCATAGATTAGTAATTTTTTTCACTCTACCAGTGGGTTGAATGAAAAAAAAAAAAAGACTAGTTTCCTCCATCCACCTACTTGATGTCACTGGTGGAGTCCTCCCCGCTGAGGTTTCCTCGCTGATCTAGCGGGGAAAATCCAACAGGCTGGTTTTACAGAAGTTCATCAGTACAACTTCCATACAACCAGCCTGCCTATACATGGATCAAATTCAACCGGTTCAGCAGTAAATTTAGATAAATTTAGATCCATGTATGGCTGGCTTTAGTTCAGGAGGTAACTGCATATGCAATCATAATTTTGTAATCAAAGTTGGAGTTCTACTTTTATACAAAGTGAACCCACCTGAGTTAGCAAGCGCTATAGCTTTGAGAGTTACAAACTCTTCTTTCTCAAGCTTCATGCTCTTGAATTTCTTGACAAGTTGCAGGATTGCATTGTTCAACTCCAGCAGTCCTGCCAATTTCGACAGGTCTTCATCCATGATATAGTCTTCAGCGTAGACCAGTTCATCTTCAAACGAGAGAGACCGGTACACAATGCCCAATATCAAGATTTCCATCCATGCACTCTGCAGAAGACTCATCTGGTCAGCCAATGACAAGGTGGAGAATCCTTGAGGAATAGAAGAAATGAGAAGAAATGTTGGTTAAATTGGAAAGCGCATTTACGCATTTTCAACTCTTTTACAGCTGAAGTATTATTAACCAATGTATTTTCTTTTGTGCTAAACCAAAACTGTTTCATATATGTGTAAAGAAAATGACAGGTTGGAGAAAAGTGCAGAATACTTCTACCTTTAACTACCTGCAAGGGTAGTTTTTTGTAATTCTTGGAATTGGGCTTTAAAATGAACTATAGGAGTAGATGGGTATTTTGAACTTTCTTTATAACATAAAGTCCTTTCCTTTAAAGTATAACTGCACTTTCATTGAAAAGTTTACATTAAACTTTTTCCTGCAGCCTCTGAAAAAATGTCAATACAATGGGTTACCTTTACTTCTAATAATTTCTGTTTCCAACAGGAATGCTTGCAGCCTACTGGCTCTGTACATCCTGATGTGCATCTCTGCATCCAGAGGACTGGCTGCTCATTCAGATTAAAGCAGAGCCAGCCTCCTGTCCCTTAACAGCGCCCCCAAGTGGTGGCCAAGAAACGTTTTATTTCACAGCAGAGATGGATGCAAATACAAAGCAGATCATAAGCAAGATTTATCTACAATAGAGGTAAATTATCCTATTGGCTTTTGTTAGTAGGGCTGCAGGAACAACTACAGATACTGTATATTAAGTTTAGTGAAAATGCATTTATAATTTAAACACATTTTAGGATCACCAACTGCTATACAGCGAATGTTTGGCATCAAGTCATAAATATACTCATTAACATAAACTCAGAGATAAGGAGTTAATAGATGTTCCGTATATTAAACCACACTGTTAATTTGCTCAATCACATTAGAAGCAATACAAGTAGATACAGTGGGAAAATAATTTCTTTGGCTTGTTGGCAAAAGTGCTTAAGTTTGCCAGTTGGCACATAACGAGGACAAGGACTTAATAAAATCATCAAAGGGGATTAGAAATGATTTTCTTAAGGGGGTCTTAAGACGTGTCAGAAGCTTATTGCAAGTGGCCTGTAAGACATTGTACAGGTTCCATGAGAAGAGACGCATTCAACCTGAACTCATCTTTTAACTCTAGTAAAAGGCATTCTAGTACTATTATCTAGTACTATTATAGTACTATTTTACATGTAGCAGTGCTGTTGGAATATACAGTATATATATATATATATATATATATATATATATATATATATATATATATATATACACACACACACAATTTTTTTTTTAACAAAAAAATGTATTGGTGTCTGTGTGTCCCAAGATTCACTCTCTCTATTTGTCATAGTGACTATTGTTACTGGGAATGAAAGTAAAGGAAAATCTATCATTTTAAGTTGTCATTAAAAACTATAGAGGGTAAATCTTCTATTAAGGACACTTGTTCCAGAGAGAGAGGATTGCCCACACTTTGGAGATCTTCTCTGACATTGTGTTGTGTAGCAAGACAAGAAATGAGGAAAAATCTCCCCAATGGCAGACAAGAAATAGGAGTTTTAACCATTCCCATTCCCTAAAACTAAAAAAACTTCAAACTTTAAGTAAGTCTTTACCGTATTTGTAAAATATAAAAAACAAATAATATTAAAAATGTTCTGTATATACAGACACATCAACAAAAAAAGCCCAATAGGAATTCAAAACAAAGAAAATTTAGGGAGATTTAAAAGTCAACCTTTACCTCTAACCAACATTAAAAATGTAAAATGAATAGTAAAAAAAAATATATATATAAAAAATATATATATATATATATATATATATATATATATATATATATATATATATATATAACAAAATCAGCTTTCACATCAATATTCTACTTCCAGAGATTTTCCTGCAGTAAGCCCCTAGCCTGTGACTGGACAGTGAAAGGAAAAGCAGCACAGTGACCTACTCATCTCTGACACTTTGCTCTCTTTGCCTATCAGCGTGCTTTTATGTCAGCACATCAACTGATTGGCTCATTGTACTGCTTCTTCCTCTCACACTCAGGCTGTACAGGAACTACAATAGGATGATACCAGGTCACATTCAGGTACTCACACTGCTTACATTTAAAAAGAAAATTTAAAAGAGAAGTATGGACTTATAAAAAAACAGACATTTATACCTAGGTGGATGCAGCTTCGATCCGATGCTGCATTTGTCCCCCACCAGCTCTGCAGTGAGAACTGAGGAATCAAACACTGCTGATCGCTCAGTCATCCACCCCGTTCCAAGCAGAGAGCCATGACTGTCAGTCTCTCTCTCTCTGCTCTGCCCTGCCAGTGCATACTGCAGCGCTGGACTGTGGTGGGGGCAGTAGGGGCTGGCACAGGCTGAGGGGCTGAGCCCGGTGTCGATCCAGGCATCTGTGTGGATCCCGACTGTAAAGGCGGGATATTTCCAGAGCCTGGACTGGTTGAGTCACGTCAGCTGACCGTGGGCTTCTACCCGCTGTCGGCTGAAAATGGGTCACAGGAGTGCAGAACGAACTGAACTCCTGTGACCTACAAGAGAAATATAGCCAAAAGAGCTTTTTGGCTTTAATGATGTATTCATGATTAAAAAGCTGCATTAATCTGTATATTTTATATCTGCCTAGAGTTCAGCTTTAACCTGTGCCAACTCAGGATTTGTGTATCTATTCATACAAAAACAAAGATGTTGACCCATCCTAATTTAAGTTTATGTTGCAGAATGTCTAACCATAAAATTAATTTCCTCTGTAAAATGTCCGCGTCTTCCTTCTAATACAATCTGGTGTACGTTACCGATTCTAATTTGAAATGCATTACATTTACAGCCCACGAGGTTAATGACTGATATATCTGCAAAGAGATTATAATAAATCGTTGGGCTTTTTTTAAAAAATAATATCCTATCTAAAAAACAACAAACACTTGATGTCTTTACCCAGCAGAATGTAAATTAGCGTTTTGTTTTCAGAGAGGTCCCACATTGGGTTGCAATAAAAGGCAAAAAAAAATAAACTTTTTACATTCTTTCTATAAAAAATAAAATTAGATTTCATATGATTCCCAGCAGATCCCCGAAATACATTTACTTGATGAGATTGTGGGCCGTAAGTTCAAAAAAGTGTTCTGTAGACTTTGCCACAAATCATATCGTTTCTTGGGGACTGTCCCTCGATAAGCAATAATTTAGACAAGCAGAGAAAAGTCTTTCAATTAGCTCAGAATGATGCTCTTCTCTCAAGATTCCGATTATATATATTTTTTTTCCTTTCTCTCTCTCTCTCTTTTTTTTATTTTTTTCACTGCAGTAGCAGATGGACAGAGAATACTGCCTGCAGCACCTTCCGATGACAGTCTAACTCTCCCCTCCCAGGCACTGCTGTTAGTAAATAATTAGATTTACACATTCCCCAATCTCCACACATCTTTCCACCGCATAATTAAAAGTGGGATGATTAGTTTATTGAGTGCAAGGAGGAACTTTTTTATTGAGGTCCATTCATGATTTTATCAGGGCCAGCACTTTTATAGTTGTCACGCGGGTGCCGGCATCCAATTTTTCTTATCAACCTGATTAATACAAACGCTGTTTCAGGACGCATTAATTAACAGATACAAATCTACGTTCTCATGGAAGGATCAATACGGAGAAGAAAAGAGGCATCAATGTGAATTTAGTGCTGATGATGGAGCAGACACCATATTGACATTTACGTGGATGGAAACCTTAAAGTTTTTCTACAGCCCCCTTTGTCCCAGTGATTTAGAAATTAGCTGTTTTTTTTTTTTTTTTTTTTTTTTTTCCTTTTCAGGTCTTACAATGTTTTAGGCACCTTTGAGTGGTTTAATTAAGCACAGGGTGATAAATTCTGTCAAGTTATTATAAGGGTGTTGCTGCAATATTGTGTTTCTTTTTTTTCTTAAAACTTCTTAAAATTCAGCCCACTTAAAGCGGTTCTGCACACATTTCATTTAGTAAATCTCTTTGCCTTCCAAATCAGGCAAAGAGTACTAAATGAAATGTGTTTTTTTTTTTTTTTTTACTTACCTTGTAATCGATGACTTCCTGTCTTCGGTCTCTTCGGGGGTGGGCGGGGTCTGTGCGGGGATCCTCGTCACGCCGCACTGTCTCCTGGGATCTGGTGTCATTGATCCCAGGAGTCAGTGCGGGCATCTTCCGAAATCTCGTGAGATTTCGGCCACATCTTCCGAAATCTCGCGAGATGTCGCCAGATGTGCCGACATCTCGCGAGATTTCGGAGAACGTGAGCTGCACTTTGCCGTTACTGCGCACGCGCGAGCTCGGCACAGTAACGGCGGTGCATGCTGGGCCATCTAAAGTGCCTGTGGGGTTTCACATGCCCACAGGCAAGAAGAAGATAAAGAATTTTATCGGAGGAAAACCGGCGGAGATCGAGATGGAAGATGGAACAGGTAAGTCCCCCAATTGAGCTATATGGCCTTGGCATATAGCCCCAAAAAAAAAAAACAGTGCAGAACCGCTTTAAAAAGATATTTCCGCTAAATATCCCAATGTTTTATATTTCTTAGGGCTTCCAATGGTAAGACAGCCTTATTTGTGTTCCCAGGTCTACCTTCCTAACATGGTCACTAAAAGAAGGGAGTCTCACTCTTAGTCCCCGTAGACACGGTCGGAAATTCCGACCACAAAATCCGTCCGTTTTTTTCCGACGGATTTTGTCCGAAACTGGTGTTGCATACACACGGTCGGACAAAGTTGTTGGAACGTCCGATCGTTCCGAACGTGGTGACGTTAGTTGCGTACTACGGAACTACCCAGAGGCTAGTAGCCAATAGCTTTGGTCTCGTAATTTGATCTGAGCATGCGTGGCACTTTGTCCGTCGAAATTCCCTACACGCGATCGCAAAAAGTCTGATCGGATTTTGTTGTCGGAAAATTTGAGATCCTGCTCTCAAATTTTTGCCATCGGAAATTCTGACGGAAAAAGTCCGATTGAGCCCACACACGGGCGGATTTTCCGACAACATGGTCCGATCGGACATTTTCCATCGGAATTTCCGACCGTGTGTATGGGGGCTTACTGTTGGGTTTTTCATTATGGATATGTCACAGTAGAAGAGAGAGTCCTCCCAATTAATGATAAAAAAAGAAGGTTGGGACTTTAAATGAAGCACCTCGGGGAAAGGGACACCTTCATCCCTAAATTCGGTATAAAGGAGGGGGGAGTTTGGGACTTTAGATGAGGCACAAAAAGGAACCGGATGTAGAAAAGTAATTTATTTAACAACCATAGACATGACATCATGTAGCCAAAATAGGTATTGGAGTAGCGGTTGTAGTTACATAAACTCAGATACAACAAAGAGTAAACATGAACCATATAAAGGTATGTGGTACCGTTGCCGATATTACTCCTCGTACAAATTCATATAAAGCATATTAACAAGGAATGAATGTCCTCATAGATATAGTCATTAGGGTATGCATTTTTGTAAGCTCTACACGTTTCGGGGGATAAGTACCACCTCATCAGGAGCTGATGCGTATGACTGTAGAAAGAATTATATAGAACATTGAACATAACCCCAATAACAGGAAATTTCCCCTTTCCCCTTTACCTTTCCTGTTATTGGGGTTATTATATGTTCAATATCATACTTTCTACAGAACTGTCATACGCATCAGCTCCTCATGACCCCGAAACATCCACCGAAACATGTAGAGCTTGTCCAGCAAGTCTTTTGATGGATAAACTTGCCCATAGGTGGTTCAAATCATGGCCGGTTCAGCAGGATTCAAACTATCCATGGCCAGCTTTACTGTCCTACTGACAGTAAGGACTGCCTAACAGGTCTGTCCATGCCACCTACAGGCAGTCCAATGACTAACTGAAGGAGTGCAAACTGCAGGCTGACCACGTTGCTGCTAATTGCATGGCAGTAGCTTAGCATTGTCAGTCTGAAACCAGAAGTACTGTTACTGGCAGGAACTCCCCAAAAAAATTGCAACTGATTTACAAAAATTGGTTTGCTTAAAGCCTCATTCACACCTGAGCGTTTTGGAGCTCAAAGCTCCAAAATGCTCCACATCCAAAATCCTATGTATTTTAAATGGTGGCTGTTCACATATAAACGCTCAGTTGCCTGTTGCTCAACACTTCAAAAACTACATGAGCAACTTTTGAGGCAAAATTTGGGCATTTTTGACCTCGTAGACTTGAATGGTTACACTTGAAAATGAGCAAATCAAATGGTTTTGCACATTTTTGTAGCTTGTAAGAACTGATCTCCTCCGTTGGCTAAAACAAAAATGCCTGAATCTTGAATACACCTGTAAAGTGCTTGAAACAGGCTTCTAAATAGCTTGTATATACTTCCAAAAAACACTCAAAAAACATGGCTTAAAATATAGATCTTTGCCTAAATAACAAAACTATTCATTATATACATTAACAATAAGTGTGTTTCCAGGCACAGGAGTGAAAATACTCCCATCAGAGCAGACAATTGACTCCAATGCTGAGTGACACGGAAGCTGGGGGCAATAGGCCTGCGTGTTTGTAGTGGTTCTAATGAATTACAAAATATACATGTTTTAATTAAATAGAAGGCTGATAAATCAATATGTCGCTGAAAAGTCTTGGTCAATATTTAAGCTGCTCTATGAATATTTAGGAAAATGAATCCGCAATACCAATGTATGCATCCTAAAGACGAGGCCAATCTTCTATAATTAGGCAGCAGGTTGCTTTGGTTGTAAAATGTTAACATTTTTAAATAAAAAAAAAAGCAAAAAGATAAGCTTGATACGGAAATTAATTGTATTTTTTCAGCATTACACAGCACTCTAATGCAAATGATTTATAGAAACAGAGGAACGGAAAGAGAATGTTGTTGCTACCTGCAGGCAATTAAGTTTTAAGATGGTCACACACAATACAACCTAATTTTACAATTATTGTACAATCTTCTTGAGATTATCCAACAACTGTCTAGAATGGGGACTTGCCTAATCCATTCAATTTGTATTCAATCAAGCAAGCTCCCACAGTGTAAATCAAACTACACACTGCAGAAAAATTAATTAGCCAGATATTAGAGAAAACCAAGAAGTTATGATTAGCATACCTGGCAGGGCCAGGATGTGACCAGTGGAAGTAGAAAATGCCCTGGTATCAATGGTAGAAAATAATGTCCAAGGGTTGGTGAGCAGTGGGAGTAAACAATTATCAGCATCTGTGTTTGGATGGAGGAGGAAATATGTCTCATTGTTGTCGTCAATGGGAAGAATAGTGCACCATCATTGGTGTCAGTGGGAAGAATAGTGCATCATCATTGGTGTCAGCGGGAAGAATAGTGCACCATCATTGGTGTCAATGGAAGAAACAGAACACCAATGTTGGTCTCACTGTTAGGGATAGTTACCCCAGGGGCCAGTTAAAGGCAAGCAAAGGGTCACATGTTTCCCACAAGCCACAGTTTGAGGACCACTGCTCTACAGATTAAGCCCGGAGACTCCAGATAATCAATAAGGTTACTGGGTCTTTTGGCCACTAGGAATTCTCTTCAGTTTTGGTAACAAATGGTTGATCCATTCAATGCTATCAGTGCTGCTATAGCAAATTACCACCATACATGAGTACAGGACCAGAAGTGGACTATATTCTTTTTTCTCCAGCGCCTCCCCTTGGCAACAAAGGTTGAGTGCGGCCAAAAGGAGAAGGGAATCACTACATAAGTTTGGAGCTCTAGAGAGATGGAGATAAAAGTAGGTGGAAGAGTGGTGCATGGGACACAAGTTTGGAAAAATCCTCAACAAAAATCACACATAAGCTAGTCTGAGTCAGCTTAAAGTTTAACAAGGGCAACTGGCTATGGGAGCTGTTTTACCTACTGAAGGATTTACACTTCTGTCTGTCCAACCCTGCGATTTAATTACCCCTTCCAGACAGCAAAGCCAGGTTTGTGACCTCGGTTTTCTCTACCACAGTAAAAGAGGAGGTCTACAAATACTGCAGCTTTTGACTTTTAATATATGAACACTTGTCTTTCCTGGGGACCCCGTGGTGTAGGCACCCCAGCCGATCTTCGGGTGAAGCCGCCACCATTCCTGGTAAAAGAACCCAGCAGGGAAGGCTTAGGCCTTCACAGCTGGTTCCCTACTGTGCATGCACAAATCGCGCTGCGCTTTCTAATTTGTTCCATCAGCAGACGAGGGGGCTGAAACTCTGGGTGGCCGGGCCGTGGCTAAGTGGGGTAGACTTCAGTTGGAGGTCAGCAAGAGAGGGAAAACTTCCCACCCTCCTGCCGTATTCTTATGGGCGTCTTGGTTCGGGTGCTGGGGTAGTGATGGGTAGCTTGGTAGGGTGTGGCGGGGTGCAAGGTCCCTTTTAGGTGATAGTGGCACAAAAAATGTAAGGTGTAGGGACCCGTCTGAGGTACGGCTCCCAGTGCTAGGATTTGTATCTGCGTGTTGTCTCAGAGTCAGTGGTTTTGCGGCTGGAGGCCTGAGTAAGTGACACATAGGTACTGTTTTTGTTTTTTGATGCCCTATAGGACCTTGTGGCTCCATTCATTTATACACTAGGAGTTTTATGTTATTTATGTTATCTATGTTAATTATGTTATTAATTAATAATTGGCTACTTGTTTGGTTAATAAAAGGCTGCTGTGGCCATTAGCTCCAACATGTGCTGCGTGGTGATTATACTGGTATAGGGTTTTTGGTTATAGCTGCATGGCAAGACAATCCATAATTAATACCCTAGTCATGTAAAGCACTGTGCAACCTGTTGGTGCAATATAAATTCTGTTTATTAATAATAAATCCAAAAGGATGGACAAATAAGTCAAAAGCAAATCATGCAGCAAACTGATTTTACATAATTAAAAACAAAACAAAAAAACAGACCCCAGCCATAACAAAGCCTAAACAAATCCCAGCCATAACATAGAACATAAGGTCTGCCCATCTAGCATGGAAAGTGTCGGGTGAAGCATGTGGTCTACCAGCCCTCCTGCCATTTTGTAGTAGGAGCCCATGTGCTTGACAACAGAGCCATAGGCAGCTGTCAACTACTTTTGCTTCTATTTTTTTTTTTTTTTTTTTTGTAACCAAGTGAACGGATGCACTTTGCAGTCAACTTAACAAAAAAGGCTAAGCATAGGAAAGTGTGAAGGACAAAAAATATCTGACGGCTAGCCTTCAAAAATACACTCTCACTTCACAAGGCATGAATGTTTGTTTTCGCAGCCGAGTGTTGACAGAAATAGGCTGCCATAAAGGCATATGAATTTAACCCCTTTTAGGCATACCCTGTATGCACTTTTAAGCCGGAGCTGGCTCTCAGCGATCTCCGCACACCGAACTGCCTGTTATAATCAGCTAAGCCCGCCACTGATGGCTCTGTTTTTGATGCTCTGACTGCTGTTTGTGTGACTAAAAGCTGACACATTAGACATTCCTTGCACAGTGCACATCACTGCGGAATGCTAATTATACTCTAATGACTCATTGCGCTGTTGTGTCAACATTGCATACCTTTCAGTATCGCGCTTAAGGATAGAGGAATTGCGTTTTCTCTCCTTTTTTATTTTTTTTTGCTTTTTCCCCATTGGTGATACTCTAGACTTGTTTGCCAACATTTCTTGAACTTTGTTTAAACCAAAATAGATCGTGCTTGTTTCGGCAGCTGAAAAAGGAAGTTAATTGGCCACTTGTTCATTTAACCTGAGCGCACAAGCCATGTTCAAAGGATGGGGAGAATGGGTGAAGCCACGTAGGACTTCCAATTATGATCAATGTGGTAGGGCGTATATAATGTAAACTTGCCTAAAGCTATATTGTAGGCTGCTGTTTTTACTGCCTCCAACCAAAGTGTAAACATATCCTTATTTTTTATTTATTATCTATATATATATATATATATATATATATATATATATATATATATATATATATTATATATATTTTTTTTTATACTTTGGAATATTGGGTTCATGACCAGGCCATTTTTTGCGATACGGCGCTGCATTATTTTAACTGACAATTGTCCTGCGACACTGTACCCAAATAAAATGTATGTCCTTTTTTTTCCCCCTCATAAATAGAGCTTTCTTTTGGTGGTATTTGATCACCTCTGCGGTTTTTATTTTTACGCTATAAACAAAAAAAGATCAACAAATATATATATTTTTTTGCTTTTTGCTATAAAACATATCCAATAAAAAAATAGAAAAAATCCTTCATTTCTTCATCAATTTAGGCCAATATATATTCTGCTACATATTTTTGGTAACAAAAATCCCAATAAGCGTATATTGATTGGTTTGCGCAAAAGTTATAGCGTCTACAAACTATTGTTTTTTTTTTTTTTTAGTAGTAATGCCTTGATCAGCTATTTATAGCAGGACTGAGATATTGTGGTGGAAAAATCGGACACTAACTGACCCTTTTGACACTTTCTGGGGACCAGTGATTAGTGCTAAAACATATGCACTGTCACTGCTAATGACACTGGCTGGGAAGGGGTTAACATCATGGGCAATCAAAGGGTTAACTGTGCTGGTGGAAGGCTACTTGTACTAGAGGAAGGCATGAATCAGCTCCCCTAATTTGCAGAGAAACAGGACCCATGCCTTCTGTACTGACAGAATGATGATCTGCCTTGTTTACATAGGCAAATCGCTGTTCTCCCTCTATACCAAAGGATCGGCAGGTGTTTGCAGACATCGAGTCCACAGTACCTGTCGATCGGTTCCCACTGTGTATAATCACAGCAGGAGGCGGACGCCGGCTGCGTGGGCATGCACACCCCAGACGTGCAGGATCACATACTAGGTACGTGATCCTGCACAGCAGAGCCGCTTTGCAGCCGTATATAGTTGGCAAGCGGTTATTGTATTCATTTTTTTTATTTATTTATGTAAAACCCATATCCCAAATAGAATAACAATTGTTTGCTGTAAGGGCTTAAAAAGTGTTAGCTGGAGATTGGCTTCAATTTGTTAGTGTATCTAAATCTGCTAGTACATCTAAAGCTCCGTATACACTGGACGAATATCGGGCGGTATTGCCCAGTTCAATAGAAACTGGCCGACATTTAGCCCGTGTGTTACCACAACACCATTATCCTGTAGTTTTTTAAGATCAAAGATACAACTATGTTGGTGTTATTTGTCAATTTTACATTGTATTTTTTTAAATGTAACTGCCTATTTCCAAACTGTCATTTGAAGTAAAACACACAGCCATGTATTATTCTCCACAATTTTTTTAGACATGCTATCTGCCAATAGAACATAAAGTGCATTCTATGCATCCAAAAATATAGAAAATATACCAAATCAAACCATTATTCCAAAAAAAAAAAGTCAAAGCAATAACTCCAAGGCCAATAATAAATAACACGTTATCTCCTCCGATTCCGCAACATGTCTGGTTGATGAATGGATGTTTAGAAACAAACCAAAAAGCGCAAGATGAAAAGCGCAAAATGAAAAGCGCGAATCAACACTCACCAAACTTCTACTAACCCGAAATTAGCAGAAGGAGTCCAAAGGGTGGCGCTAAAGAGCTGAAAAACAACGTAGCACGTCACTACGTTCGTAAATGTTGGCCAAAAATTGTGTGGCCGTGTATGCAATACAAGTTTGGGCCAACGCCGTTCGGACAAAAGTCCACGTTTTTGTTGGCCAACAATCCGATCGTGTGTACGAGGCTTTACACTATAAATGTTGAGAGTCTCCAAAGTTGGAGCACATATATAATAATGGCTAGATTAAGGGCAGGTAGGCCTGGAGGGAACCCACCCCTCCTTAAAGGTATAGGGACGCACTGGACACTGAGCAATTTCAGCCAGAGCTCACATAGGGGAAAGGAGAATCCGTACAAGCAGCCAATCAGTTGTACTGCATGAGATGAGCTCATCAGTCTGCCGCTTCTCCTTTCACTGTCCAGTCACAGGATGGAGGTGGGGAGACACTTGTATGTGAAAGTGAAACTGCAGCAGAGAAAATAAGATCCTCTCCCCTTCCAGAGAGGACTGTGCTGTGTGGCAGAGCTGTGTAAATCTCAGGACTGGTTGGACGGAAATACAAATGGCAGACAAAACAGCCCCCCCCCCCCATTTTATCTGTGTATTTAGCGGTCTGCCTGGAGTTTAGCTTAAACCATTTGTCACAGCAATACTTGTTTCCTTTTTAAAGCACAGTCAGAGAAAAGCCATCACTTTGATACTCTTCATGCAATATTCACAGACCGCTGAGTTACCGCACCCCGGCCCACAATGTCTTGTTTGCTGTTAGCTGTACATCAGTTTCATCTCTGTGAAACCACGCCACGCAGCCTTCACAGCACATGTCTCTCTCAATCCATTAAAGACAATAGATTCCCACTAAACAAATATTCACTTGTCAGGCTCGGCGCAGGCACGGCATTCGTTCAGCAATACTAAGTGTGTTCTTCAACAATTTAAGAGCCGTAAATTGGGCATTTACTAACAGGCGAGATGCTCCTTGGCTCACTCAAGTTGTGACCTTTCATTTCAGACATGGCGGAGGGTGTTAATGAAACGCAGCGCACACACGGGATAATTGACAATGCCACTTCTTGTACCAGTGCTGCGTAATGACTTCTACCAGGTATACAATCAAATAAACCATTTAACGATAAAGGCGCTTATTGAATGTTAACAGCGTAAGTTCACTTACAAATGTTTATGATTTGCATTTTTTCTGACACTTTCAATCCTGGAGTGCCGTCCAGGCAATAAAGTAGATCTGAACCCTAACTGGATGACATTTAGTATTGTGCATGATAAACAACAGCCTTTTTTTTTTTTTTAAATACTCTTTTCACTTTTTATTTGTCTTTTTTTTTTTAAATCCTAGTACTATTGATCTCCTCCAGCCTCTTTCATCCACTTCCTGTCTACGTGCATACATCCCAGATGGTGGCTGCACATCATTTCTCTGAATCAGTTTCCTGATAGTGATCACGCCTGCACAATGTGCACCAGTGGTGTCGCTTGTAGCCTCCAACACAGGGTTTCTCAACCAGGGTTCCGTGAAACCCTAGGGTTCCTCCAATGGTTGCTAGGGGTTCCTTGAGCAAGGACCAATTTTTGCCTCTCAGATAAGTTCCCCGTGACACCAATAATCTTTTTAGCTACCTGTAGAGGGGAAATTCTTCCCCAAGACCACAGATGTAAGAAGAACTCTTCCACTGACCATCACACCAATGTATCATCAGTTGTAGATATAGCCACTATAAACAGGGGTTCCCTAAACCCAAAATCTTATTTCAAGGGTTTCTCCATGTTGAAAAGGTTGAGAAAATCTGCTCCAACAAGAAAGCATTTGAAAGGATAACAATGCAGAGGCGCAGTTGCGAGACAGTTGCTACCCTATAACAGGAAGTACAACATGGCCCTTCATGGCAGGATCGCCAGGGATTATTTTAGTGAAATCTGCAGATTTAAAAAGATTGACAGCTGGAAATTGAATTCACATGTTAATTCACATTCACTTAGTGCACATGCTCCGAAACGCGTCACCACCCCTTTCCTGATGTAACTTCAAATATGTGCCTTCCACACGCATGGCATGCATTCCACCGTGATCCTGGAAGAGCGGTGGCCATCTTGACCAGGCTATTCTATCCACCCTTGGGCTGCTGGACAGCACTGGGATATGGACGGACAGCAGCAGGAGTCCCAACAGGTACACAACTATGATGGGCATACTCTATACTAAAGTCTTGTAAGTGGTTTTAAATTGTGTAAAACAATAAACTGGCATTCTGCACTTAGAGGCCCCTTCTCTGTCTTTTTTCTTGCACTCCTGCGCATGCCAATCCAGATGGCCAAAGACCAGCACCCAGAAGAAGCCAGGTTGAAAATGCCAGCACCGGTAAGGGAGCTCACAGGCATCGGACCGTTGGAACTAAGGCTAGTATGTTTGCCTATTCCCCTTTAAGATTATATTTTGGTGATTGGGTATATATCTACTTTAAAGTGGTTGTAAACCCTGTTACACCACTTTTATCTACAGGTAAGCCTACAAAATTCATGTGCTGGAATGGAATTTCTGGCACCTGAAACTGCCATACTGGAAGCATCAATGCCAGCTTTCAGAAGCTGAAAATGAACATAACGGTATAATGTTAGTATACTGTACTTCCTAGAGCAACAAAAATCTTATAATTGGTTCTATTTAATATAGTGAAATATATTAAATACAGTCAATAAGAAACACACACACACACATGTACTCACACACAGGATTGTTGTGACATCCCCCCATTTAGAACCAAAGTCGTTTTTAGCTCCCTCCGGCCATGGCTGATCTGAGATTGTTTGCTTTGCGCTCCTTGTAATCTCCATGCGAGCCAATGTTTATGAATATACCCACTACTGGGTCAACTGTGCAGGCTCTCTGGCTCTAGTGCTGCCAAGTCATTATAGCCTGGCGTTTATACCTTCAGGGGAGAGATACTTATTTTCTCATCAAAAAAAAAAAAAAAGTGGCAATCCTATCACCCCATCCGTCCATCTGGCAACATATCAGAATCCCTGCGTAGTATCTTACTTGGAGTGTGTCTTTTATTCTGTGTTCTACAGCTAATAAAGGACAGAGGGAATAATGGCAGACAAGATATAGAAACAAAAGACATTAAAATCTTACTTTGCCAAGCCATACACATGCTGATTTTTTAAATATATCAACCATTATTAAGGCCCAAATGAACTTTAAGATTAAATCACCTAAATACATTCCTGGCACATGCAAACAAAATCTGTACAGTGTCTTACAGTTCATTTTCTTTAGAAAGCAACAGAAAGGCCTGTCACCCGCCATCATGCTACAGGGGACTCTGTGTGGAAGCAGTGGTCTCACTGCACATGGCTGGCCCATCCCCTGCAGAGTTAGAGACAGCCCTGCTGGGCGGTGAGCTCTTGTGGGCCTGTGGGACCACTACAGAAAGACTACTGCTTCTACACAGATAGCAAGGGTCTTTCTCTACAGAATGCTGGCAGGGGACAGGGTTTTTCTACTCAGGATGTGGCTGTTTTCTAAAGAAAAATAAACTTTAGGACTAAACAGATTTTGTTTTGATGTATATGGAATGTATTTAGCTGAAGATTCCATTAGGCTTTACGCAGCTTTCCACTGAAAAACTATTACAGGGGGTCCCTGGGTTACAAACATGATAGGGTCTGTAGGTTTGTTCTTAAGTTGAATCTGTTTGTAAATCGGAACAGGTACATTTTTTAAGTGTAGTTCCAGCCAGAAAAACTATTTTTAAGCTTTTTGGATAGCATAGGGAAGGGTTAACCCCTGTAATGTTTGTTTTGCTGTCTGTGCCCCTGTTCAGAAGATTTCACCTCACTTCCTGTCAAAATGACAATTGTATTTTGAAAATTTTGGGTTGTTGTGGAAAAAAGCCTTGATAAAAAAACATCAGTGGAGGTACCTTTTTCCCATAATAACTCTTACAGGAGAGAATTTCCCTTCCTAGGGGTAGATTTCCACTCACTTCCTGTTGTCTTCCTCCGTTTGTAAGTAGGAGTCCTTTGTAAGTCGGATGTTTGTAAGTAGGAGTCCTTTGTAAGTCGGATGTTTCTAACTAGGGGACCCCCTGTATAGGGATCAAGCTCATTGACCAACACCACTAATAACAATTATTGGTGGATTGCCTTTAAATCATGATTGGGACCCAAATCTGGCTAAAATAGAATGTTTATGTGGGCAGAATAGTGTCTGTATCATTGGAATGACCAAAGGCTTTTTAAATGCCCTCCTGTCATGGCTGATCATAATAATATCACAATCTTCTGGAGGAATGGTCAAACATTACCATAGACACTCCTAAACCTTGAGGACAGCCTTCCCAGAAGAGTTGAAGCTGTTATAGCTGCAAAGGGTGGGCCAACTCAACATTGAACCCTACGGACTAAGACTGGGATGCCATTAAAGTTCATGTGCGTGTAAAGGCAGTCGTTCCAATACTTTTGACAATAGAGTATATGTGTATAAATATGCTATCTCTATAATATTACGATCCCAGACGTGTCCATTGACCCTTACAGAGGCGGATGCCCCGACACTCATGGCAACTATCAGCCAACTGGTGTAGAGGAATGATGTGCAGGCAATACTAGAGTGAGTGCATGTAAACAGGAAATGCCTGAAAGGGGATGGAGGAGATCAGCAGCACTGCGATACAAACAAGAATGACAAAAGATGAAAACAGTATTTTGTACTTTTTTTTTTTTTTTTATTGTTTATGATATTTTGGCAAACTAGATGCTGTCCATTTAGCATTTAGATCCACATTCATTCATACATATAAATAGATTTCATTAGATAACATTTCTTGAAGCTGTGAATTCCACAGTTCAAGAAAAAAAATCCCGATAAACATACACAGAACATTGCTTGTCAGAAAAGAGGGTCAGAGAATGCCTCGTCTCACTCTTGCACCAGATGACCTATTTATAAAGACAGTCTGAAGGCATCAGTCACAAGCCTGGGCTCACTTCCAGCACTGTCTGATATCACATTAGGCTCCTGAGCCCGGGCTCTGTGTTCAGCTTGTAATAAGCAGTCAGATATACTGAAATAAGCTCTGGGATTCATGTGTAAAAACAGAATGAAAGGAAAAATGTCTGTGCTGCCCAGTGCAGCCAATCACATTCCAGACATCATTTCCTAGTGCAAATATTAAACTAGGAATGGCAACTACGCAAATTGCACACATTATGAGGGGCTCCCTTTCTTACTGCTAGATTTTTTATCTATTTAATATTATGGAAAATGCAACAGCAGAAGCTGCAGAACACAAAAATCTCATGGAAAATAGAACAATTGGAAATTATGGCATCTGGCGCTTTTGAAGTATACAAGATGTAGAAAAAGAAGAAACCAGGGACTGACTTGTCCCTCCAGGTTCCATTGGTAATGGAAATATAACTTTTTGAAGGACTGACCCTTTAAAATGACTCAGAAAATGGAAAGCCTCAAGCTTCATACCAAGGCTACAGATGGACACTTGGGGTCTCTGGATTGCTACCCCTCGGGGCGCAGCATGATCCCGAATGGGGCGCCCTTGGGGGTGGGCAGTCCGGGGTACCTACCTATTGATCACAGTTAATATGTTGGTATTACTAAATATGCATATTTTGACTGATTATATAAATGTTGTTTAATATTGGTCTAGAAATAATTAATGTTGTGCATTCCCAGAAAACGCTTTGTAGTCTACAATTACTTGAAACTTGATATGTAATACCCTTTTCTTTACTATATTGTTAAAAAAAAATTCTCAATAAAAATTTATTGATTAAAAAAAAATGACTCAGAAAAGAGCAATCTGCAACCTTGGAGATCACTTGAAGGCACCCTGTGATTCCTAAATACTTGTTATTGAATGTGACAATGTTATTTCTCCATAACAAAATGGAACTAGTCGTAAAAATATTATTGTTAAACCCCTCTAATGGGTTGCAAGTCCTCATTTCGCTATCTATAAGAGGTACGTCCTCCAAGAGAAGCTTCAGTATCCAACACTTCCGGGTGTGTTGGATGCCTCTGGTTCCCTGCCACATTGTGAATTTATCTACCAGCCTGAACAGGAAACAGTATTGATGTAGGGTCTGGCAGGAGGATCCAAAGAGCACAAGTGTCTCGGATGTAAAGATTCTGCTGAAAGCCATAGCTACTGAAGACACCGAAATGAGGACTTGCAACCCATTAGAGGGGTTTAACAACAACATTTTTATGGCTAGTTAAATTGAATATGGAGAAATGCCATAACCACATTTATTAACAAATATTTAAGAATCACAAGGTGCCTTCAAATGGTCTATCAGTCAACAAATCCTTTTCGTATGCCCTGACTTTGGCCCAGGCATTGGCTATACAGGGGCACTGGCTTTCGCCCATGCTTGGACCTTTGTCTTAACTCAACTTTCCCATAAAACAGTGAAAGGGCTGATACTTGCTACTTGTTTTTGAGAAGGAGATGGAATAAGGCAAAACTCTGAGTCAAGGCCTCTACAGCACGTCATCAAGGGATCTTGCCGAAAAAATGCACAAAATAGGTTTGAGAAAACGATCTGCAGGCACTGATTTTAGGGACATGACAGGTCTGGGTTTTGTAACAGATATGTTGTTACATTCACGGTTCTAAGGTCTGAATGAATGAAAGGACAAATAACAGATATGTTGTTGCATTCATGGTTCTAAGGTCTGAATGAATGAAAGGACAAATAACAGATATGGTGGTACATTCATGGCTCTAAGTTCTAGATTAATGAATGAAAGGATAAATAACAGATATGTTGGTACAATTCATGGTTCTAAGGTCTGAATGAATGAAAGGACAAATAACAGATATGTTGGTACATTCATGGCTCTAAGCCCCCGTACACACGGTCGTAAATTCCGACCACAAAATCCGTCCGTTTTTTTTCCGACGGATTGTGTCTGAAACTGGTGTTGCATACACACAGTTGGACAAAGTTGTCGGAAAATCCAATTGTTCCGAACGCGGTGACGTTTGTTGCCTACGACGGAACTATGTAGAGGCTAGTAGCCAATAGCTTTGGTCTCCTTATTTGATCTGAGTATGCGTGGCACTTTGTCCATCGGAATTCTCTACACACGATCGGAAAAAGTCAGATCGGATTTTGTTGTCGTAAAATTTGAGATCCTGATCTCAAATTTTTTCCGTCTGAAATTCCGACGGAAAACGTCCACTAGAGCCCACACATGATCGGATTTTCTGACAACATAATCCGATCGGACTTTTTCCATCGGAATATCCGACCGTGTGTACGGGGCATACGCTCTAGAATAATGAATGAAAGGACAAATGAATGAATGGTGTACAACTGACAAATCAGAAAAACGGATATCTCATCTATCTATTTGATTACCCTAATTCTCAGGTTTAAATACAGATTATTCTTGAGATTGTTCTTTTTTGTAGTCTGGAAAGAGTGAAAAGTGCCGTTAGATTAAAGATTTAAGTCCAAAAACAGTAAGAAAGAAAAAAAACGGAGGAATCTGCCTGATTCTAATACATCTAATTAGCCATCGGCAGACTCTTAATTGCATACATTAGGATGATTCCATAGTGGAGATTAATTCTAAATATACCCCAGCAGCTGGTTAAGATGCCGTGGATTACAGTGTGGACTGTACTTTTCCACTTAATTAGATATCAAAATTAAGCGGCAACAAGCATTTTGACATAACGGGGATCAAAGTGTTTCCTGCCTTCCCCGAACTGCACTAAAGTGACCACAAAACAGAGCGGCACAGATGGAGAGGTATTAAATGCCTCACTGGAAAGTCGTTTCAAATAATAAAATATCAATATTTACATTTTAATTACCCCTACCGAGCGGCGCTCTGTCATTCTCACTATTGCCGACGCAGCAAGGGGCGGCCGAATGACATTGTCGCTCTGCCCGGGTAGTGTATTTTGTTTCCATTAAAAGAGTGACAAGTGTTTAAAAGCAGTGACACCCAGTGTGTGAACAAGACAGACAACGGATCAGAAAAGTCCTATTAAGGGAATACATTTCCCGTTAAAGGAAATTGACTTTACAAAGCTAATCCCCTCTTGACGCAAATATTAATTTTCAAAAACGTTTTCCGTGTGTCTGTTGGAGAGTTCGCAGAGGGAATATTGCTTAAAAGTGCGCAAGCAATTCATGCCAAGGGTAAATGTAAAATAAAGACGCCACTGAGTTCCCAAGCTACCATTCATAGTGATAGAATGTTTAGGCCTTGGGTAACCCAAACAATGACTTTGACCTCTATGTTTGGTAGGTCATTGACCTCTGAAGTGCACCCCCTAACAGCTGGACCCCCTTGTTGTTTATGTGTACATACAGTATCTATGTAAAGCCATATCCAATTGCATTAAAATAAAGGGGTTGATCTATTAAAACTGGAGAGTGCAAAATATGGCGCAGCTCTGCACAGAAACTAATCAGCTTCCAGAAAAAATTTTCAAAGACTAATTGCACAAGCTGAAGTTAGAAGCTGATTGACTTCAACGCAGAGCTGCACCAGATTTTGCACTCTCCAGTTTCAGGCAATCAGCCCCAAAGACAGTAATGAAGCTCCATTATATG
>CM053028.1:62803928-62811428 GCA_028564925.1 Lithobates sylvaticus
TATTTAACAGTTTATATTTACTAAAATAATTGCATTCACATGTTCTGTGTACTGTGGGAGACCAGATATAATGAATGCAGGCTCCTGGGTTTAGTATGCACATTATAAACTGGGTTTAGTATGAACATTACAATATAACTGTACAGTCTTTACCAAAACTATACAATATTCGGACCTACCTAAACTAATCAATCAATCTGTATCCAGTCAAGTGGCCCCTTGCACTTAGATTTACCCAAACTATACAACAGGAGGACCTCCCTAAACTAAACAATCTGTATCTACTCAGGCAGGTACTTGCTCTACATAGTTATTGGCAGATCTAAATAAAATTGTGCAATCAGATTGTAATGTTTGTGCTCCTACCAATGTCATATGGTGAGCCTAAATCATGTATCATTTAGGCTCATCAGAGGGCATAAAGGGAAGGCCTGATAGGGTATTGGACCATGCCCCTTCTCAACGTTAGGAGTTGCTCTTTGAGCCTGGGTTCAACCTTATTGCAAATTGGATGTGGATTTATCCGCATCCAAATCGCACAGCAGGAGATTGTGACCGGCTCTCTATGGAGCCGGTTCACACATCTCTGCAGCGGGTCCGGAATTGCACAGGAGTCCTGTGCGTCTTTTGGTGCGTTTCAGGTCCAAATTCAGCCCAAAATCTGGGCTGAAATCGCACCTGATATGGTGAATGGAGACGCACTGGACTCCTGCTGTGAGCTGCTGCGTTTTATAGTGTGAACCCAGCCTCAAAAAAATATTTTAAGCTTAGTGGAACCTTTATAATCTGTTCCATCATCTTTTCCAAAAAAGTACAGCCTAAGGAGACCGAACAGCGTTGCTACTAATATGCAAATTTTGACTTTCTATCAAAAGTCAGTAGATATTGAGGCTAGAGGCGGCTGAGCAACTAGCGTTTTCAGAGGTTCAGCAAAGGCAGTCTCCATATTTTATTTAGTGCAGTATTTGTTAGTAGATTATCCTCCAAATATAATAATGACCGCACAATTTACAACTGAAACAATCCCGATCTAGTGACATCCTAAAACTTTCAGACTCCCTGAAAACAGCCCTGGAAAAAAAAAAAAACTCAGTGTGGATTTTATGAATATCTGATGTTTAATCATTCAAATTATGTTGTAATTATGATTTTTTGCACACTGTGTTAAATGAAATCCTTCTTTTTTTTTACTTCAGTGGTTTTTGGAGCATTTTTCTTTAATTCAGGCAAATAAATGAAAAATTTCAGGGTGAGAGGCTGGATGGATAGAAAATTAATAGACCACGAAATCACCACCAGGCAATTTGAAATTAATTAAGCAAGCTTATCAAGCTTTTAAGTGCATAAAAAGGCAAAATAAAAAAAATGGGCAAACTAAATCTTGTGTTAATGAATGCAAGATGTGTATTTATATATAAGTAAATATAGTAATGCACATATAGACATACATGTATATAAATATACGTGTGCGCACACACCCATACATGTGACCAACTACAGTATAAGTGTTGACTTTAAATAGCCAATTAGATTCATGTAAAATGCCTGTTTAAAAAATTCCCCTGAACCTGATTGGGGATTTAAACTGAGGAACCTAGAGTGAATTTGGCTCTTTTATCAAATGCCACCTTTAGTATTTATCTTTTCTAGATGGAAGTATATAAATACACACCTAACACATCAGTTCTTTATTTTTACATTATTGCAAAACCTTAAAGGTTATCTAAACTCAAGAACAAAAATGTAATCTAATGCAGCTAACCAGCCCTTGGATTTAGTGGCTGCATTAGTTTTAATTTTTCAGGTATTGTAGCCCTTATTTTAACCACTTGCAGACTGCCCACCATACTTATACAGGGTGGTCACTATGTGCCAGATCACGTACCTAGTACGTGATCTGATACTTCCAGGTCTGGCGTGCGCCGCTCCCGCGGTGGATACCATGGACTCGGTGTCTGCCGCCACCCAGCGATTGTTCAGTACACAGGCAGAACGGCGATCTGCCTATGTAAGCAAGGCAGATCGCTGTTCTGTCAGTAGAGAAGGCATGAATCCTGTGTTCCTGCAAAGCAGGGACACAGATCTATGCCTTCCCTTAGTAAAAGCACATCCCCCACAGTACACAAGCACTGGTCAGGAACACATTTAACCCTTTGATTGCCTCTAATGTTAACCCCTTCCCAGCCAGTGTCATTGGCTATTTGCCAGCCAATGACAGTGCAAATTTTTAGCATTGATCACTGTATTAGTGTCACTGGTCCCAAAAAAGTGCCAGTAAGTGTCCGATTTGTCAGCCGCTATAAGCCGCTGATCGCCACCATTACTAGTAAAAAAAAAAAAAAAATGTCCCATCGTTTTTAGACGTTATAACTTTGGTGCAAACCAATCAATATACGCTTATTGGGATTTTTTTTTTTACCAAAAATATGTAGCAGAACACATATTGGTCTAAACTGATGAAGAATTTTTTTTTTCATTGGATATATATTATTATTTTTTCGGAATTGTCAGGCTTTTTTTGTTTTATAGCGCAAAAAAATAAAAAACACAGAGGTGATCAAATACCACCAAAAGAAAACTCTATTTGTGTGAAAAAGGGACATAAATTGAATTTGGGTACAGCGTCATATGACTGCACAATTGTCAGTTAAAGTAATGCAGTGCCGTATCGCAAAAAAATGGCCTTATCATGAAGTGGGGTAACTCTTCCGGAGGGCAAGTGGTTAACCTGGTGATCCTGCCAGTAACACAGATCTTGTCCTAGGGTGATAATGCTTATTCTCTGTACTGTATCTATGGAGAAGCAGCGTTTTCACCCTAAGCTTCTCTATAACATAGGGAGTACTATTAGTCCACAGAGATGAACTTGTAAGGGCTGATATGCAGCACAACCAGGGTGTTTACAGGTAAAATTTGACTGGGTTTCTGGTAGGATCAACAGAAATTTCTTGTGGCAATTGAATTGACATAAAAAAAAAAAAAACATTTTCATTGGTATATTAAAGTAGCCAAAGGGAGAAAATAAGAGAAAATAAAAGAGAAAATAAGAGAAGTTAATTGTCAGGGTTTACGTAAACCTTAGGTTCTAAATAGATAGATAGATATATAGATAGATAGATAGATAGATAGATAGATAGATAGATAGATAGATAGATAGATAGATAGATAGATAGATAGATAGATAGATAGAAATTAGATGTGGGTTCACACACACAATGCACCAATATACACTTTTTCTTCCTCAACTTAGCCTAGATACACCGAAGAAAAGAAAAATCAATTCTTGTTGACACTAACAAAAATTGCATTATTAGTTTTCAGCAATTTTCTCCACTAGATATTTCTCCCCTCTCCCAGGGGCCTCTTCAGTTATCTCCTCAGGCCCAAACCTCTCAATCTGACTAACCAGGTATCTTGTTAACTATCTGCAGGTCGATAATCAGCAGTCGTCTCAGAGGGTTTATGGAAGGCTAAGTCAAGAGCCCTCTTAGCCTGGACGGAATGAGGTTCATGTCAACTCTTAATTATGAGATGGAAAGAATCCATTTGGACTCACTTGGGATACCATAATTTTTGTAGATATTTTCATAATCTATGACTCAGAAATGGATGGCTTAAGATAACTTACATAATAGGTCATTCACATTATAAGCATGACCAATTTGAATTAGTTCTAACATCCATTGTAGTGTCAACATTTGAAATGGACTGTTTGCCTTTGGTTGGCTACAGCTCAGGTATAATGATGTGTCTCATAATGCTTATGCCTATGATTTTTCAAAACGTTTAAGGAATTATCCATTACCTACTCAGGTGTGCCAAACTGTACTGAACGCTCCTTCATTCTTATCTGAAGCATAGTAAACTATGTTTACTGCAGACTGCAGAGAAAGGGACTGGGTAATCTCTGTCCTCAGTTTCTTTCTCTGTCTCAAAAAAAACATCAGGGGTCTGTTTAGATCCTTGATATTTCGGCAAAGCCCCATAGCGGGGCTCCTAAAATAAAAAAATAAAAAAAATGTAATAATAATAAAAATAAAAAACTACTGACACTGTCCACTGCCCTACTGACACCAGTGTTTGCTCTACTGACACTGTCCACTGCTCGGCTCATAAACACGCATGTGTGTTTGTGCTCTGAGGTACAAACCCTAATGCAATAGTATCAGTATGTTGTCAGTATGTACACTGAGGAACATTGGAAGAAAATTCAACTTGACTGCAAGAGAGCATGCTCACATAGTTCTATGAAACACATTTAATGCCATGCAAGTATGGCTTGCCTAAAAAAATTTAATTAAAAAAGTTAAAAGGTTTAAGCTTTAAAAAGTTAGGTTTTACAACAAGCTCTTACTGACCTCTGTAACTACAAACACTGTGGAGAAATTCATCTTCATAGAGATGTAGTGAAATAATTTATTTCTGGTCTCTGCTCTTTATTACAGTATTTTCTGCTGTAAACTTTGAGGATGAATTGCTCCACAGTGCCTGTGGCTAGAGAGATCAATGAGGGCTTGTTTTAACGTGTATTTGATAAGAATATCAACATATTTGAATGCCCATAGCCGTTATACAGTTCTACTTTAAGATCTACTGGGGCAAGGACTAATTGTCAATGTTCTTTGTAAAGTGTTAAAGAATATGTCAGCACTAAAAAAATCTGTTAGAAGGTTAAGACGGAAAGGAGTTACTACTGTCAGTAGAAAGTACAACATTTTACTGCTTTATACCATTAACACACAGCATTCTTTTCTAATCCCATGACAATTTTTTCCCAGCTTTTTTTCTTTTTCTCGAAAAGGTCTGGATGTGCTAACCAACACCATGACATTTAATAATGCTGGGATTCTCCTTTGTAGACTGTTAATAAGAAAGATATGGTTTACTGCCTGGGTATTCTTCCAAGTTTAATTAATTAAGCAAAACGTTTCCCAATGGAATGTTGGCGAGTATCTATTAACATTGCCGCTCACAAACCGAACAGATTTACAGATGCAGAGGTAATTGTTACCTATGGAGGCCACAGGACCCCTCTTACTGGAACTGTTTAAACCAAGTGCTTGATATCAAGTTGGCTAGTGAAGACAAGAGGATGAAAAAAAAGTGAAAGACTGATTATCATCTTATATTCATTGATGATTAAATTGTAGTTCTTAATCTGTTAAATTAAACAGAACTGTAGAATCTCTATTCGGTGTTGGCAAACACAAAAGATGATACTGGTTATCATCAAAGTGTGCTAGAATTGCTCACTGTAATAAGTCACCATTTTTTCCACTACAGTGAAGAAAGATATATTTTTTTTGGGTTGAAGAACAAGCTTAGAGACTGGACTTTTGTTTCAGTACAAACATCAAAGATAATAAAACTCCAAGCACGTGTTATTATGAGACTTGTAAAAAAAAAGAAGATTGTGGTTATGCAAGTAGCATAAAAACGAGATCCCCAGACATGCATCCCTTTCATTTGCCACTCTGTCCTCAGAAATTGTCCAATATGTGTATGTGCCCATCACTGGTAGCAGACATAGTTAGGCTCCATAGGCCTGTGGTGTACCACCTTCATTGAGGATGTGCAAGCACTGCTTAAATTGATTTCACAGTTTGTGAATATAGTGTATAATTAGCCTAAAACTGATCCTGAAATTTTGTAAAATCGTAGGCTGGAGACTGCCCATATAGTCCACATGAGTGCCCAAACATTTTCTTTATTTCTAAATTAACAATATTCAACCACTGTAAATATAAACCTTACAATGTGTAATGCCCCTGCCATAATCTCATGAAGACACACTCATACTCCAGGGTCATCTTAGACAAAGGAGGAGCAACTCTCCTTCGAAACATGTAAGCCGCATTGGACGCTGAAGGACCTTCAGTTACACCCATAATGGAATATAACCCACCGATCCTGGCCCCTTACCATATGATCAGTGGTCAGCCAATGACAGCTGATCACGTGATGTAAACTGAAGATCGGTAATCGCTATTTTCTTTCCCTCACACTGACATCGGTCCCTCACACAGAGAACTGCGGCTGCCTCATTGGTGCCCACCAGTGTCACCTGCCAATGCCACCTATCAGTAACCACCAGTGCCACCTACCAGTGCCCACAGTGCCACCTACCTTTGCCCACCAGTACCACCCATCAATGCCCACCAGTGTGGCCAATCAATGCCCATCAGTGCCTCATCATCAGTGTCACCAATCAGTGATGCCTATCAGTGTCAGCTACCAGTGCCCATCAGTGCCACCCATCAGTGCCACCTATCAGTGCCCTTCAGTGCCGCCCATCAGTGCCAACCATTAGTGCCCGTCAGTGCCAACCATCAGTGCCACCCATCACTGCCACCTCTCAGTGCCACCTATCAGTGACACCTCATCAGTGCTTATCAGTGCCACCTATCAGTGACACCTCATCAGTGCTTATCAGTGCCACCTATCAGTGCCCATTAGTGCCGCCTTATCAGTGTCTATCAGTGCAGCCTATCAGTGCCGCCCATCAGTGCCAACCATTAGTGCCCATCAGTGGGTACAATGTTGCATGACCGCGCAATTGTCATGCAAAATGCGACAGCGCTGAAAGCTGAAAATTGGTCTGGGTGCCTAAGTGCCTAGTAGTCAAGGGGTTAATATAAGGACACTTACCTGTCCAGGGAGCCTGCAATGTCGGCACCCGAAGCCGACCCATCCATCGGCTCCGGGTGCAGGCGCCAGCATCCTTACTAAGGGAAACTTACAGCCTGTTTCCTACTGCCCATGCGTGAGTCATGCAGTGCTTTCTGAATGGTCCCGTCATCTTCTGGGATATCACAGGTCCCAGGAGGCAATGGGGGGGAGGGAGGAGGGCAGGAAAAAAAAACGTAAGTGACGCACCTTGCTGCGGCGACATTGGACAGGAAGTACCGAAGAAAACATACCAAAAATTCTTTTGTTTTAAACTGAGTTCTATTTTTGCCTGGAACTCCGCTTTAAGATATGTTTCCATTTACAGAAGCAAATAGAAGTTCCTGATAAATGACATGACATCTTATATGGATTTGTTCATAAGAAATCACATGACCTGTTGCATACCTCACTTTCCTACTTTTTCTAACTGCTGCTGATCTGCAGTTGTACGAGAGTACACAAACATCAGAAGATTACAGTAGTTCTAATCTGCAAAAAAAAAATTCTAAACCTTTGACCATATTATATAAATTTAAAAAAAAATTAAAACAAAGGAGAAATACTTAGCACTTGAGGGATTACAGCAATCTGGCCTTGGAAAGCTGTTAATATTCCTAGTGTTATGTCTTCCTGGCACTGATGAGTAGAGGCCCCAATTAGGTCATTTATTAAAGTTTGGGTCGCAGTGGGGCCATAGTTAGGGGAATATAAAAAAAAAAGAAGAAGGCTATGTCCATTTTGGAGCTTGTCTGTGAACTTTGCATGAACCGCCAGAAATAATGTAGTGTGATGACAAGCCGGTTATACCTTCCACTAAATTTGCTGTCTGGA